>VUQG01013801.1:1501-21324 GCA_015106755.1 Etia nguti | reverse complement strand
GTTGTTAACTATGGCAAAATAGCTAACAAGCTAACCTGAACCTCCTGCTTGTTAGCTATTTTTTTAACGAAATCTATCACAAGTTTTACCAGGTGCAGTCCACCTGGCAAGGACAAGCTACACAAGTAGTCTGTTCATTTAAAAACAGACTTCGATTAAAATCAAAGTGAAAACAATCGCTTTCATAAAACTTCTCGCTTGTTTACATCCATCATACTTCTCACTTGTTTGTATCCATCCTTTACATCACTGCCATCTTGTGGTTGCAGTTGGCTATTGTCTCTGGACGCAGGATTAATCCTGCTTACCTTTGATTCCACTGAAATCCGTAGCATGGCTCAATTTTATGGGTATGTTTGTGTCTCATTATGGATGGACTGAGCTTGTCAACCTATGAGGCCAGCAACTTTTTTCTGGTCATTTGCACATGCACAATGTGGACAAATCTATATTCTTTCATGGGAAATTGCTAGAAACCACTGTGCTATGAAGGTACCTCTGGCTCTGTTTTCACTGGTCTGAGATCAGTTTCTCCACCTTTTACTAGCATTAGCAAGTAAATTAACTTCTGTCTTTCATTGTCATAAGACATATGTTTACTCTTACTGACCATGATGTAGAGAACTTAGAGCAAAATGAGAAGTTTTTAATAGTTTTAATAATACATTAGCAAAGAAAGCCTTTGGAGATGGAGACGGGATATCAACTTCTCCCACAGCCAAATCGAACAGATGTATGCTCCATCAGTAAATTAGCATCTAGAAAAACCAGTGGGTTGAATGAATGTATGAAGTTCAACCACCTGTTTTGCTATAAGACCATTTTCAGTTTTAATGAACATTTTAAATTCTCCTGTAGATATTAACAGTTAATCATGTCCCACAGTGGTTAATGCTTTTATTTCAGCTGGAATTTTTAAAAATATTAATATAATTCTTGCTTGGGGCACCCCAAACACCTCCAATGAGCTGAAGGAGGTGGCTGAGAAGAGGGAGGTCTGGTTATCTCTGCTTAGACTGCTGCCCCTGTGACATGAAACCAGATGAGAACCCGGGAGAAACCTGATGGATGGATGGATGGATAGATAGAGAGTTTGAGTTTTGCAATCTTTTATTTTCAGCAGATATTTCCCTGGTTGGCTTCTTTATGTTTATATTCTCAGGCCATCTTAGTTCTAGTTTAGTTATCTAGGTTTTGTTAATGGTAATATTTTAGATTTAATTCCTTATTTCAGTTCATCCTTCCTCTTCCGTTTTTCCTTTGTCTTGTTGTTTCAATCTCTGATTTAAGAATTCTCATGTTTTGAATTTCCTGTTTTATTTTGATAGTCTCTTGTCTCTTGTGTTTTGTATTTCATTTTACTTTCCCTGCCTTGTCATCATGGATTAGTTCAGCTGTGTCTCCGCATTGCATTAATGAAAGGCAAGCAAGAAGAAGACTTACAGTAAGAATATAGCCCGTTCATGTAATTGAGTTCGGTGTCAGAATTTTGAAAAATGCAGACTTTCATCCAAAGTCAATAAATTTTTAATGTTAGTGATGAGTGAAGCAGTTAACATTGATCATCTCATTATAATACAATGATATGGTGCAAAAATCTTGCTTCCTGGACCTAAACAAACACACATGCCATGGCAACAGCACTCGCTGATGGCAGCTACATTCCCTATAGTGTAAATGAACTGGTACTTATATAGCACTTTTCTACTCTGAGCACTCAAAGTGCTCTTTACTACAAGCCGGGTACACACAACATGTTATTCTATGCCTTTAATTCCTTTTGAAATGTTCCTTGGTATCTTATCCTAGAGCACTTCAACTTGTGGTCTCCAAAGAAGCTTGATCCACATATGCTTCAACAACCTACAAGATCTAAAACACAGGTGTCAAACTCCAGGCCTCGAGGGCTGGTGTCCTGAAACTTTTACATGTGTCCCTGCTGCAACACACCTGAATAAAATTTAGTAGGTCATTAGCAAGACTCTATAGAACTTGACTACATGCTGAGGTGGCAATTCAGCCATTTGACTCATGTTACAGCGGCTCATGGTGTAATAAAAATGTTTTTAGAAATACATTTTTCCAAACACTTACATTTATTTAAATTGACTTGAGGGAGATTAGGGGTTGCCACCTCAGCATCCAGTCAAGTTCTATAGAGTCTTGCTAATGACCTACTAATTTTATTCAGGTGTGTTGCAGTAGGGACACATTTAAAAGTTTCAGAACACCAGCCCTCGAGGACTGGAGTTTGACACCCCTGATCTTAGGATCCACTAACAGTGTCAGTGGACAGCGGCCAGTGGCAGACACCACAGGCCTTCCCTAGAGGGCCCTTGTTCACGCCTTGATGGATCAGAGCTGTTTTAGTGGCACAAAGGTTACTTAAACATAACTATGCAAGTTTTATTGTGGTCACTGTTGAGTGTATATCACATCTATTACTAGAATTGCACATAGGGTTCTTGAGTTCACTGCAAAAACAACAATTAATCTTCGGGCTAATTGCCACAGAGTGAACTAGAGGCTTTTGGGACCTGATGAAGTTGTCCATATTACCTTATTACCAACAAACAAATGCACCAATTCTTCACCAACACTGTCTTTTTGATTTATATCAGTTGAATCTAAAGCAACCAGCCATTTTAGGAACTTAAATTACTAATGTTTTTCATGTTTTTTTAAATAAGAATTTAGAATGGGAAATCAGAAATGCTGCACAGCTTTGTTGAACTTTTACACAGAAATGTGCCAGTCTGCACAGGCTAAGTTAAAACATACTAAGCAACTATGCAGTTTTAATGAAGATTTTCTTAAATTTTAACCACAGTCATTACTGTGTGTCCTCTCTGCCTGTCAATTTCCCCAAAATGCTTCCAAAAATGGTTCTGGCCCTCTTTGTCGCTCTCAGAGCCTGGCACCTCTATCAAAGCTTAAAGTTACACTTAAACAACTCCAAAAAAGTTAAAGACCCCATCCTTGACATGACAGTCGATGTGTCCAAAAATAAGGCTGATAAAACAGCTGAGTCCTACAGTCCTTGAGCGTTATTACCGCTTCTAAGCCAAACGCTGGCACCGCATTCACTCGTCCTGGGCTTTCACAAAGCGTGGGGGTGGGGAGGAGGGATGGGTTTGGGAGGGCATCAGGTTGGGAATGGGTGCCAGCTTAAACTCGTTTCCTGTAGTGACTCAGGCCTCTACGGCAGCGTATGAGTCACTCCTCCAGTTCCGGGATCGATATTCAAAAAAGCAGGCAGACATAAATCAAATAACAATGAGTCAGTGTCAGAGAAAACCACCTCATGGCCATTTAGAAATTAACTGCTCCAACTTTTCCTCGTCTCATTTGCTTTCTAACACTTTTTTAAAAGCATTTTTTAACTGACTTCAGTCTCTTGTTACTCCATTCTGTTGTGAGTTGTTTCGCTCTCTCTCCAATTCTCAAACTTGTCTCGCTGTCAGCATCCTCTTTTCCTTCCTTCCCTCTCTCTGCTGTCTTCAAATCTAATCCACACACACACGCGCACACACTTTTACTGTAGTCATCTACAAGACTGATTGAAACTCCTTTGGTGTCCTATAATAGATGAGTATTAAAAAACTTTCCTCCTCCTCATGCTATTTGTAAGATTGAATAGAAGGTAAAGTGCGTGCCAAAATTAAAGACGAGTTTCCTGTTTGCAGCAGCCGTATGTGGCTGTGTGTGTGTCTGTATGTGTGTAATGTGGATACACAAAAGGCATTTGTTGGCAGACAAAAGGAAAAAAAAATCCTCCTACTCTCCCTTTAACACCTTATTCTTTGCAGAAAATACTTTATCACCTTTACAGGCTTCAAATTGAGAAACTAGTGTGGTTATTAGGCGAACATGAAATGCATGTAAGAAACAAATGACAAAATGAGTCAAAACTATGGTGTATTATAATCTATATAAAAAAAGAGGTGTAAGATCCAGGTGAAGTTAGCCATCTAAACTCTCTATTCCAGGACTTAAAGTGTGCACAGTCAGAGACATTAGAAGAGAAAGACACACAACGAATGGAAATCTGTGGACATTAACAAGGGAAAACAATTTTAAAGAACTTGTTTTTTGAGGGCAGTTTGGGCAGTTTAATCAGGTTGAGGGGACCGTTGAACTCAAAGTTTTTTTTGATTAAAACAGTGAATAAGTGCCCAAACGTGTTTCCAGACGGCTGCCCAGTTGCAAAACTATGTTCTACAAGGAATTTGGCACATTAAATATAAAGTGTTCTGAAAGCAACCACTTCAATCACATTAAGCTTGAATGTCACATAGTAAACAATACTAAACAATTCAAGTGTTCAACCCTCCAGCAAAACTGTTCAAAACCAGCTAGGCTTTCAATTATTTATTAATTTTTTGGGGTTTGTATCACAGTCTTATCAGTGACTCCTGAAGTGGATCCACAGTGTGAGGGTATGAGTGGGGAAGCTTGCTAAAGGTGGTGGCCAGCAGGCTACCACACACATTGATAAATAGTAAGAGTGGAGGAAAAAAACAGATACAGCACAGTACTGCGATAATTATAAACATGTCGCCTCCTATCAGGCTCGTTTGACCTGATAGGAGGCGACCTTTCTGCAAACAGCTGCAGTTTGACTTGTACTGACTGCAGTCACTCTCACAGAGATTTTTGAAGGTTTGCAATTAATTGCTATCGAAAGTATGATGCAGACAGCCACACAACTCGAGGGGACTCAACTTAGCTGGATGCCAGCCGGTTGTATTCTGTAGAACAGGAAGGTTCTTGAGTGCAAATGTAATAGTTGCATAGATACATATCATATCTTGACTAAAGTACTGTGGGTAAAGTATTGCGATAATATCGTATCTTGAGGTGTCTGGGGAATCCCACGTCTTCAATGAGTACTTTAATTAGAGCACCCCGTAAGCAAAAAAAAAGGCTAGATCACTATCCCAACTTTAACCTTTGTAGAAGACGGGGTTTCAAAATTAGAAAAATTGAAGGGGCTGCTTTGAGGCACCAAAAACTGTACCATGGTAACTGTGGGGCCTTTGAAATCCCTCTTGGCTTGGGGCCATGGGACACTTCTATTAGCGTTTTTAGCCTTGATCCATAATCTGTATTCACATGTGGGTTTATTACCAGAACAAAGAACTGAAAGTAAATCTACATGCACACTTGGTAGAGATCAATTCACAGACAGTTTTGGGCAGGAGGAGGGATTACCGTCAGCTCTCCATTATGCCATGGGTGTGGTGTGGAGCTCATAAAAGACAGGAACAGACTTGTTGGGGGAAAATAAACAACTTGAACACAGTGTGCACAAATGAATTTTCAAAAAATGAGAGAGAGATCTAGTCCACAAGGGACCCAGACAATGCTGTAGCATGAGCCACTACTGAGCCATTAGTTAGAGAGAAAGAAGAAGCAGAAGCCAAAGAAAATCTCTTTATACTGTTCAGAGACAAATTTATAGTGAAATTCAGATTTTCCAATTTTATTCTTAAAGGGATTTACGCCACACATTGACACACAGACCCAGTAAAAAAAACAATTACCCAACCTATTTAAACTGAGTAGAAGCTGGCTCTAGTGCAGCTCTAGTCCCAGACTGGGTCTGGGTTCCTTAGAACTGGTTGGACAGTTGAAGACATCCAGAATCTTATATTAATATTTTGCCTTAAAACCTATTTTTATGACCTATTAATATCCACCAGCTTGCCAGTGATCTGGTTAGTGTCACGGTTATCGTTTCATAAGAATACCCTGAGGAACATTTGATATAGTTAAAGAGACTTTTTTTTAATAACACCACCCTTCTTCTGTGCCTGCCTCTCCATTAGAGCATGTATATGCTGTGCTGTGGCATGGCTGCTCACCATATGGCAGCAGGGACACAGAGAATCTCTTGCTCTCTAGTTTTCTCTCTGTGTGCCAAGCTCTGCTGTTCCTCCTCCATCCCTTCCCCTCCCTCTCTTCCGTCAGAGAACTCACCATGCTGAGCTGCCTGGGTGTACTCTCACCTCCCCCACTCCCTCCATCTATCTATGTTCCCATCCTTTCCTTATATCACACTCTCTTATGCCCCTACAGTTTCTGATGGAAATCATAACATTTTTTTCTTTTTTGAAGCTGGGTTTTGAAGGTTTGAAATCTTATAGAAAAAGAACAGATTATAGTTTCGGGAAACCCCGCCAAAGGGAGGAGGGAGGGGGGATTATTCCAAAACTGACAGTGGTAATTTAGTACGCATCATGATGAGCGTACAGTATGCACTGCTTCTCAGCTCGCTAAATGATTTCTTCTTTATTCTTTTTCTCTCTCTCATCATTTCTTCCTCTACTTTTCTCACCTCCCGTCCCTGCTCCTTCTCCTCATATACTTCCCTGACTGCTTTTCCACCCACTCTCTCCTCATCCTCGCTCTTTCTCACTTCTTGCCTCTCCTTTTCTTTACCACTCTAATGTGTCTTCCTCATTCTGTTGAAATGATGCTCATCTTGCAATCCGGAAAAGCGTCTGTGGAAATAAAAATGTATCTTGACTCTTCGGAATAATTTCATCACTGGTTTGTCAACGTCTAAAGCAAGCAGCTCTCACTCACGAAGGCCTCTGCTACAGGGAACGCCTGTACACTCAAACTACTTTAACTCCTTGGTTTATCTCAGTAGAAGTTAGAAATCCTGCTTTTAAACTACATTCAACAACAGTCAGGTGGTGTTTTGTCTTGTGACCAGCCCTCGTTTCCAATAAAACAAGACAAAGCGCAAATTAACTGTACAGAAAAGAAGGACATAGTCGTGGTGACCTCGAGCTGACTCAGACTCGGACACGTTTGGAATTCTCTGTCAACATTACTTTCAGTACTTTTAAAGTATTTATAGCGCCCTATAAATCTCCATTACAATGTGAGGGGCGTTCTCTCAGTGTTTTTAGTCAAGGTCTGTGCCTCATCCCAGTTCTCTGCCGAGGGGCTGCTCGAGAAGCAGCGGAAAAATGGCTAAAAAGGAAAAAATGTGAGGAGAGGAGTGAGAAGAACGTGGGCGACCGTGGTTCAGGGGGTTGGGAAGCTCATCTTGTAACCGGAAGGTTGCCGGTTTGATCCCCTGCTCTGTCTGTCTTGGTCGTTGTGTCCTTGGGCAAGACACTTCACCTACTGGTGTTGGCCAGAGGGGCCGATGGCGCGATATGGCAGCCTCGCTTCTGTCAGTCTGCCACAGGGCAGCTGTGGCTACAACTGTAGCTTGCCTCCACCAGTGTGTGAGAGTGAATGAATAGTGGAAGTGTAAAGCACTTTGAGGGGCTCGAAAAGTGCTATATAAATGCAATCCATTATTATTATTATTATTAAGAAACCTTGGCTCTGTCACGTAGACTTAATTACTCAGGCTCACACACGCTAACATACAAACACACACTTATAAATAGACAAATACCACAGGATGACTTTTTGGGGGGGAGGGGATTATTTTTAAGATGAGATAAAGCACCGAGTGTAGAACAGTGAAGGAGAGTGAGTGAAATGAAGCCAAGCTGTAAGAGAAAAATAAAAAAATAAAAGACAGAACAAAAGATAAATTTAAGGAGAGAGAGAGAGAGAGAGAGAGAGAGGCGGGACAGATGGAGAGAGCACCAGAGCCAACAGTGGAGCTAAGTGGGTAGTGTGCTCCCCAGACAGCGCTCCATATGGCCTGGCAATGCCATACACAGCCAGGCAGCACAAACACACGCATACACACTGCACTCAGACACACACAAGTACCCAAACACTCCCCACACAAACAATCAAATTCGCACACGTAGTGCATATTGACACATTAACTACCATGTACCCACACATGTAGAGAGTTCAGTCTGAGGAGCGATGCGACTCCAGCCACTCTTTTAAAGAATACTAAACCATCACGTTTGATGTGTTGATATTTGGTGTTTGAAGGCACCAAATATACTGTAAGTACAAAAAAAATTAAAATTGCCAAAATTAGGTTAGCGACAGCAGAGATTTGTCCAGCTGGACAGATTTAAATTTTACTGCGTGAAGGGGAAGGAGAGCACGTTTGTGCTCATCGTACAGCCTTCAGTTGTGTGTTCACCAAATTTATGTATGTACAACATTTGTTCGTGTGATTTCGAGCCAAGACGTGCCAAGAAACGTTTTTTTAATTGTCACTCTCAGATAGTCGTCCAATACTGCGGCTGCCCATAAGCCAATACACGAGCCTGCATACTCATCGTGTTGCTCCCAAGCATTGAAAATTTTGGAGGGTTTTGTCAGGAAGGGCATCCTGTGTAAAAGGTTCGGCAGTTCAAATATGGAGATCACAGTGATTCCATACCTGATTGGTCCAGGCCTGGAAGGAGGCAGCTGTGGTGACCCCGGAAGGAAGCAGCCCAAAGAAGAAGAAAAAAAAGATGGCTTCTAATGCAGTTTTAGTAAGTCCTATAAAATTTGCCAATACAACACGTAGCAGAAAACAGGAAGGTAGATTTTGCCCAGTTATCTGACAGAAAGAGCAGAGGGTGGGATAAAGTGACCAGACTGGTTGAAAACTGGGAAAAATGGGAAAATTTGTCATGGTCCTGGGTCTTTGAGCTAGCCTTTTGAGTTTTGACTTTCAAGTTTGGTGAATTATGGAGCTGGGAGGAACGAGACACAGGTGCACACAATTAACATAACAATGGGGGAGGAAGTAAAACTAAATACCAAACACACTAAAACAGGAACTAGTGGATATATTAGAAAAGGATGTTGAATATGGAGCCGCTAAGCAGGATGAAAAGATAGACTACAGAGGAGATTCATGGATGTAGTGAAGGAGGACATACAGAGTGTTGGCGTGACAGAGGCGCACAGGGATACAGTGAGGTGGAGGCAGATGAGCCGCTGTGGCGTCCGAAGGTAGGGTATATTTAAACCACGCATCTCAAACAGATTCAGAACTGATCTGTACAAGCCTTATTCCTCCAGTAACAATTCAGATAAATTTTGACCCAGCACCCTTGACAATGCAAGTTATTTTGCTGCCTCCAGAAGCTTCTCTTCCCCTTTGCGCTGTGATTTTTCTAGTTGTTTCTTCACTAAATTTCTCTGCTGCTTTTTTTAGGTATTAAAGGTGATAAGTTGACTGTTTCTCAGTGACAATCAACGGATTGTCACTGAGAAAAAGAATGAAGCTTAGTCCCCTTTAAAACCACAAATGGACCCTCCAAAAAGCATATGTTCATGGTCTGTGTGTGATGTTTCAGGAAAAGGGTTCATATTTGGGTTCATGACAAAAAACATTCTCCCAAAAACTCTGCAGTGCAACACTAAGCTACACGCTACACGTCTTTGTTTGAGTCACGCTAATCATATCATACAATTTCCATCCTTTCTGCTGATGTCTGTATAGCAACTTCCAGTCAAAACCATTCACATATATGATGCTCACTGTGAGTCTTATTCAGTACACATGGAACCCTCTCACACATACTGAAATGTGAGCGTGTGTCAGGTCCCTTCCAGATCCCCGCTGGAGCAGAGACTTGCGGGAAGACCAGGATAACAGCCAATCCCTGAAGGGGGTAAGGAAGTGACTCCTCGCCAATCCCAGGGCTCACCGAGGTTACTACGGGGCTGCTGGGCCATTGCCATGGTACCCTGCCATCAGGGGACACCTGGCCAACCGCATTTGTTGATGTGAGGTGTAAACATCCTTACACTGCAGTACATCCATGCTGCCTCGACATTAGCACTGGGGGAGCGATGAAGATGTAAAACTGGGCGTGACCAGTCTATGGGAACAGTCCAAAAAAGTGTCAACCCTAATTAGAGACAATAATCACTCCATATTACAAAGGCTGTAGTTCCAAATGTCATGTAATTATTTGAATAACTTTACAAAAAAAAAGTTGGAATTCAATTTGATAAAAGCCTGGGTAATTATTAAGATCATTAATTTTGGCAAATTAGTATTCTAATAAACACAGGGTACTGCACAAAATATGATAGAATATTAATAAAACAAAACATACTCATTTAAAATAACACAAGTTCTTTACTGACGTACATTGTGACATAGTAAGATAACTGGATGAAAGCCATGAATATGGTGATTAACTACAGCTAAAGGATTACTTGTTCCCATACAGACAGAGAAAACGCTACAACTCCTGGTTTTATTTTTTGGTTCTGGTTATTTTTTTTAAATAGATTGAAAAAGAACCCATGAGATTAACTGAAAAAGAACAAAGTATTTAAGTTTAGAACAAAATGTTTTTTCTCACAGAGCTTCCAGATTACCAGCAGCTCAACCAGCAGCTCACCAGAAGTCCATTGCTGTGACTACTGAGCTAATCAACCTGACAAACGGTTGGCAGAAACTGACAATCACGAGCCAGGTTTCCTTCCTGCGGTTGTTACAATAATTCTGTGAGTTATAGGGTTGTGAATCCAGAACCGGTTCTTGTTTAGAACCACTTCCCAGTAGTCTGTTTGCCTAACGATTCCGCTTATCGGTTCCACTTGTACTTGAGCTACAATCAGCTGATTACAGTTCGGCACCTGCACAGACAGCATGCTAAGGCTAAACTAGCCAAGAACCCAGAGTGATGTTAAAGCTGAGTGAATGCCGACCCCAGCCCAGCAGCCAGACCCTGAACTTCATCACGTAACAAACGGATGAGCAGTCAGACTGTAGCCTCCATTTCTACCTGCTCATTTTTCTACAGTAGAATCACCGTGGTGATTGCTTTAAAGTGTCTTTGTCCCTGTTTTCATCTTTGCTTTGTGTTTACACCTAAATGCTAAGAGAAAGATCATGTATGTGTCCTCATTAGGATAGGGATTTTATTAGTGTGGGCTGTAGCCTATTGGCTTAAATTGTTAAATGCTAATTATGAAACAATGTGTTTCAGGTCATTTTACAGAGAAATGCAAAAGTAATGTAATGAGTAGTGCAATGAATTACTGTCTCCTGTGAGTATCAAACTGCATTACTTTTAAGAAAAGTGTTCTGCGCAATATGTGTAATACATCCACTCCACTCTGATCACAACAGAGAGGGGGAATGCCTCCAACATGCGCACACTTTGCAATGCACATGAGCCAATCCAATGAGATCCAATGAGAATCGATAAGAGAATCAGAATCTCTAAATTCTTATGAATTCCCATCCCCAGTGAGTAAACACTATACCAAGGTGTACATAATAACTAGCTGATCAGCTCATATCAAAAGCGTGGAGCACCATACCATAATGTTATGTAATTAAACAGTCATATTCTGCCAACTTCATTAGACACATATTTACCTAATAACCAACAAGACTCCACAGCTGCAGCAGTGTGTGAGATACTTTATATGCTGCTAATTAGCAACAGATCCTGTTTATCAGGCTTTATCTTTCTGGCTAACAATGCAAACTCAACTTGGTCAGACAAACTTACTTAGCCACTATGATAAGCTACAATAAGCTAAAAAAAAAAAAACAGCTACCACATTATCTAGGTTCTTTAGACTGACTATGCTAGATACACGGTTTGAATTTCTTTTGCTGTAGCTATTTAGCTACAGCTAAATATTACTGACACTATATTAGCAAAGAGTAAAATACAAAACTATTGATTTGTTTTGGAAAAGATAATTTTTGAGTAATGTTAAGCTATAGTACTACTATGAATTCAACCCAAGTGCAGCCTAGTGTTTGATGAGGAGTTAAAAACTTTTTCCTATCACGAGCCAGTTACAGCTAAGGAAACGTATCAATCAAAGTAAAGATTAAAAGCTGAACACTTCACAAAAAAGACGCTTTTTTTCATTAAACATTGCCCAAAAGGCACCATCAGCACAGACTGACATTAGCTAAGGTAAGGCCTAGCAGACAGTGATTGGCTACAGCTCCCTCACCACACCTGTAAATGAAAGCACACCGATCTGAGTTTAAGTCTTACCACTATCCAAGTGAATGGGTTAAAAAATAATACAACAACCTAAAGTTGTTATCAAAGAGGAAAGTATCATTTACTCATACCAGGCTGTATTAATTGTTGTTTTTGTTGGTATTTTAACTCTATGGTGCCTCTAGTGGCCACTCTAGGAAGTGAGGTTTTTGACATTTCCACATTTTGTTCATTTTTTAGCCTCAGACACTGCTAGCTGGTATCTGCCCTTTGCATGTCCCTTGGTGTTTTGTGTAGCTAAAAACGCATTTTTATTTTTATTTGACCACATCTCAGAAATTACATGTATGTTTGTAGTTGCTCAGCAGTTATTCCAGTGGTTGCTTTACAGACATGATATTATCTCTGTCCCAGTTCAGTGCCCATGAAAGGCTGAAGGAATAGTGACTGTAACATC
The DNA here is from genome assembly GCA_015106755.1 of Etia nguti. NCBI lineage: Eukaryota > Metazoa > Chordata > Actinopteri > Cichliformes > Cichlidae > Etia > Etia nguti. Next base: position 9,000 of record VUQG01013801.1, on the reverse strand, counting down.
TGGTGTTCACAGGAATTGTGTGGGAAACACTAACTGGAAAAGCGCAGATTGTATAATGTTAAAAATGAGGGTCATATCGTGGGATTCCTCAGAGAAGCAGATGTGCTCCAGCTGACTTACTCTGCAATCCCACCTCACTTTCTGATCCAGCGACACACTCACACACACTCCAACACACATACAGTGCAAATAGCACATAAACAAGCTTTACCCTTCGACCATTGTGTGGCAGAAAAAAACATTTCCTGCTGCAGACGTCACTGCGAACAGGAATACATGGAAACCCGCTTTTCAGCGCACAAATAAGCCAGCGAAGACGGAGGTCCTCATATGACATCAAAGAGTGTTTTTTAAAGCAGCACTGGCAATTCAGGCCTGTATTAAGAACTACTGATCAAATAAGCAGACTTTAAAACACACACAGACAGACACGCAGCGGTGGAAAGATGATCACTGAGCAGTTCCATTATAAAGAATTGTTTCTGACCAACCCATCAAGCATCCAATTCCTACTAATTGGAGATGAGATGGGAAGGGTTATTTCGGAGAAAGCTAACCTCTAACCACCTGCACTCTCAGTAGGATGTTTGCTGGAAAGCTTGCAAATAAACTGGAGTGTTCAATTTACAAGTTTGTAGAAGTAAATAGGCTTTGCTGGCAACGCTAAAGCCCAAAGTATATTTCACACAATAAATCTACACATGAAAGTTTTGTTTTTGCAACGTTAGTCAATACAGAACCATTGAAGTTTCATAGATAATTGATTGATGCGAGTATTATGATCAAGGTTCAAGGTTCTGGCATACTTGGATTGCCTTGTTATCGTACTCATCAACAAACGACTGCACAAGATCAGCAAACAGACATTCCTTCATACAATCCTGGATCAAACTCATAGGTGACTTTTTTAATAAAGATTGTGTCCAGTTTTCATAACGTTGTACTGTTTTAACTAAAGGATGCCTTTTGAAAAGCTGAACATTATTCTAGTGGTTAACGTTGAGTTTTTACTTTCACTTCCTTAAGAAACCAACAAAATACTACAAATTTGCGGTACTATCCTTGAAACCTGATGCAAAGTTGGAATAAAGATTGTAGGAAGAAGTAACTTTACTGATAAGCATTATTTGTAGGTATGCCATGAAAACATTTAATGACATACTGAATAAAAGGACCTGAAAGCTCAGCCTGATGATATATCATTTCTATTGAAAAGTACTGAGAAAGGGTGGAAGAAACAATCGGTACTGTATATATCTCGCAATAATTATTGCAGCAATACAGGGACACCAAATATCGATATTTTATTAAATGAAAAAAAATACTGTGGGAATACGATGAATAAGAGGTCTCATCTCATGCACCAACATCCTGAGATAACGCTAGGTGAGTAAACGTACATTGAATCGAGTCTGAATGAGCCTTGGCCGATGGGCATGACTCGAGGAGACTCGACTCAACTGGCTTAACGGGCTCAAGTTAGTTGTATTCTGGTTATTTTTCTATAGAACAGGAAGATAGCTTACAGATGATTTAACATGTCTGTCCAAAATCACCAATCGTTATACACTGGGTTGAGATCTGATGATTTTGACACTCATCAAACCATTTAGTGACCCATATACCCTATAGATAGGGGTAGTATTATTCTAGGAGACCACTCCATTGGGATAAAAGTGTCTTATAGTCATAGAATAAGGGTGATCACTCCAAAAAACTTTATTTTGATTTGCAGTGGCTTTTTCCCCTAAAGCTGGGGTATCAAACATAGGGCCCAGGGGCCAAAATCAGCCTGACAAAGACCCCAATCTGGCCCACTAGATTAGGTTTTGAAAGAGGGCATACGTTTTGGACTTTTAACAGTATTTTTAAAGGTGGTACAGCTTTTGCTACTGATAAAGACCTTCCCCATGACCATTCATATGACACAAAAGTAAATAAGTAATAGCTAAACAATTAAATGACAGCAAAGTTCCTGTTTTTTCACTATCTACTACAGAAGTTTCAGTTTTTTACAATGAGGCCACATAGAAAAAAGGAATTTTTAGTGAGTTAACAAAATGTTTCTATTTAACAATAACAGGGTAGTTTGGCCAATGAAGTACTAGAACTTTTTCTCTAATTTAATATTAAGATGTCTCAGGCATTAAGTGTGTAGTTACACTTCTTTATACTTATAGAAAGGGGGAGTTTCACTGATCCAGCCCACTAGACATCAAAGTGGGCTGTATGTGGCCCACAATGTAAAATGAGTTTGACATCCCTCCTCTAAGGGGACAAATGGACCCAAACCATGTCAGCAAAATGTCCCACACAGTAACATGCCACTGGATTCACTCACTCTAGGGGTCAACAGTTCAAGATTTTCTTTTTCTTTTATATGTACACTATGAAACTCTATATGTAAAAGATGGACAAAAGTATTGGTCAACACCTAAAAAACTGAATTCAAGCATGGTACAGTAATAGAATACCATTCCTGCAACAAGTCAGTTTATGAAATTTCTTTCTCCATACTAGAGAGTCCATGATCCCATGATGATCCCTTGATGTAAGTGGTATTTTTACAAATTGAAAACATTTAAGAACCACAGCCACTCAGCCATGAACTCACAGACCACGTAACATTACAGAGCGGGGTCACCGAGTGCTGAGGCCCACAGTGCATAAACGAAACCAGTGATCTGCTGCCATACCTGAACAGGTACAAACCTCCTGTGTTAAGGTCAGCATAAAAACTGTGCACCAGAAGCCTCGTGGCATGGGTTTCCATGGCTCCTGCAGCACTAATGTGTAGGTTTCCCAAGCTGTTGTCCATATGGTGTATTATGTAAAGAATACAGGCTGATATCTATGGATAAGTATCTTAATCAGAAATCTTAACTCCCAAAAAATGATTCTAGACATCAGCCCAATAAATCTAGTATGAGTCAGACTATAAATGTCCTTGATGTAAATATGTAAAAATTGTGTATGTTCCTGTTCTGTGTTCTGTGTACTGTTTGTTTGTATATGTGTCTTTCTTGCTGCTGTTACACCCAAATTTCCCCTTGTGGGACAATTAAAGGATTATTCTATTCTATTCTATTCTAAATCTAAGCTAACAAAATATAGTGATTCATAGTTACAAGTGATTGAATCCTAATGATATATTACTATAATAATTATGAATACTAAAATAAATTTCTGCTTACATCCCCTTAAATTCTACACACTTATGCTTTAAACAGAAAAAAAAACTTGCTGCAAGTGTGATAAAGATCTTTGGTTTGAAGTTTAGCTTTAGCGCAATATATGATCATGCTGACCTTTGACAAAAAAGAGAGACTAATTATTATAGAAGAAGGTATTATTAGATTGCTGTATCCTCTTTTACAGTGAATGACATATTAAAAAAAGAGTTAAATGAAAAAAATAACTAACTGGAAGACACCTAAATTTTTATTTAGCAAGCAGCCAGCAAACAGCTAACAGCCAGCTAGCTTGAAGAGCATTTCAGACTGTATGTAGGGAGAGTATTTTCCAGGTAGAAAGCTGCATTATGCTAGCTAAGGGACAGTGCTTACCTTCTCTATGCTACATAGTAGGTGAGCATAGCAGTTTCTTTTAAACTTTTCATTCTTCATCTCTACCTAAAACTGTTTTATATGTGTCTTCAGAAGCATGCATCCAGGCTAAACATTTGTGTACAGCACCAGCTTCCACCAACAAGTCTAGTGAGTAAAAATGACTAGAAGAAAACCTAGTTTAGATACTCCACTGACATTTGCATCCATTCTAAAGGTAACGATAAAGCCTTTCAGCTGAGACATTGCTGCTAATTCAGCTTTTTAGCAGTCTTTAAGAGGCACCATTTTCCATAACCCCCAGCGTTTTGTGGCCTCAATGTCACAGTTCAAAAAAGAGTATGGGGATCACAGCTAGCTGACAACTCCATTAACAAAAAAAGACTGAACACCTATAGCTTACTAGACAGCAGAGATTATATATAGCTAAAACAAAGAGAGGATTGCTAAGCATTTGAGATATGGACGAAATCAAATCCCTATACTCTCCCTGACAAGCTTCAGGTTTTTCTAATGCAAACTGCAGTTTTTTTTCTGCCATCACCAAGTTTGAAATGCCAAAGATTGTATAAATTCAGAAATCTGCATTGAAACCAGAAAAATGTAACATTGCATCTGATTTTAGAAGGCAGAAAAATAAAAAATTAATCCCATTTGCTTTTGAAACTTGGATTTAAGGATCTTAGGAGGGGGGGTTTTCTAAAGGAAAATGATGGCTCATGTTGCATAAATCTGTTCGAACATGTGAGAGGAAGATGACGCAAAAGTCACACAACCACATGGTAGAAGTCATTCCTCCAGAAGAGCAGTTTTGGCAGAAGAGACGAGCAAATTGTGAGACACGCAGAGCATCTGAATCCAGCCTTTAGCCAGCCACTCTACGGAGGAGGGAGATAACATCAGCTAGTCTCTAATGACTCAGGCTCTGGACTGGACTCATCAGGCCAACCATGTCCATCTTTACAGCGGAAGCTCTGTAGGTTGCCGCCTGACAGATGACAGACAGCAATTGGTCTGTTTGTGTGTGTCTTAGAGACACAGAATGCTAAAATAAAAGTTTAATAAATACAAAATATAAATGTAAAAGTCTAAATGACGTGCTGTGTATTTCTGTTCCACTTAGGGTATTATGCAAATTGCATAATAATGGCTTGACTCACACTTGCAGTCACCATCGTGCGTGTTTATCTTTATTACCTTTGATTCATCTGAGGTGTAAAACTGAATTTCACAGAAAACATAAGAAACACTGTCTTGATTGGAGACTGAGGCCAGAGAGGCGACGTGACGCTAAAGTGACGCAAAAGCAAATATTAGCTCGCATTTTTAGCAACTTAAGGCCAGTTCCACATCCACGGAGTGGTATTGACCTGGTGGTTAAAGAGCAGCTGTTGGCACTCACCGGACGTCGTTTTGCTGCGGGGGTTTCTTCTGTCCTACCAGGTTCACTGTTCGGGCTTGGATAGGCTTTTCTTCTCTGTAAAAAAACAAAGTTAGAAAAGTGCAGTTAGTCCAGTGTTTTGCTATGATTTTGGTTGATTTACGTGCTTCGTCCTCCTAACATCCAACAAGTCACCAGTGACAGCCTTGGGGTAAGGGCTAGGGTTAAGTTCACATCTATCCCTTTATAATTTCTACCAGGCATCTGCCCTGAATCCTACTGACTGACAAAATATGGCAGACTTGTCTTAATGTTTCTCTCCTATAAGTTAAAACACCTAAAGATGACCATTAGTCCAGAATTCAGTTACGTATTGGTTAATTTTGGTACATTACATGTCAGTCCTAATGTCACTACTTATCTTCTAATCCTCACAAAACGTTGTGTCCTGGCATTGTTTTCTCAGTCCTAATTCAATTTTACTTACTTATTTTTTCAATTTTACTTGTTCAGTTCTAGCAGAACTCTGCTTGAAACAGGTTTGAATCAACACTTTTTATCTTGGGAGCAATCGGGATACCTCTAGGCATCGATGACGGGCCTTAGACAACACTGACATGCCTTCAGTATGTCCGCTAACACATCCGCAGTGATTCAAAACCATCTCATCCATAAACATGAACAGCATGCTCTGATCGGTCCGATCACAGAGGGAACTCAAAAGAGAATTCCCCGCCAACACCCACGCTGTCTAAAACAGAAGACGTTTCTTTTTATTGTCAATACCGTGGGTACCCCGCTCGTTCATTATGAGACACTTTTGGCACATCAGGAATCGAGATATGTCTTCTACTGACTGTTTAAGTGCTTATACAGTGACAGTAAAGGTAGCTTCAAGAACCTTGGGTTACATTGGTATAGAATATGACATTTCTTTCAAAAAAGGGGGTAAAAAAAAAAGTACTGTTTTACTTTGTACATGGTACGAAACTCATAGCGAAACATCCTTGGGTTGTGTAATCCATCATAGTAAGCATCAAGGCTGAATATTTCATAGTAAAGATTCCACTGTGTTAGCTTAAAATCACAGCCTAATATTTGGTACAGTAATAGATTCAATATTATATGAAACTAAAACTTATTTGTCATTCATACAAAAGGCAAAATTCAGTGTCCTCATAGCCTACATGAGGGTTGGAACTTAGTTCCACCCCTAGGGTTAGTGCCCTAGGGTTAGGGTGTTTTGTCTTCAAGCTGAGACAAGTAACACATGGGAGCCCTCTATAAAAATAGAAAAATAAGTTATCAATTTGAGGGACCTTTATCATACAGTACTTCTACACTGTACACCCATCAGGTCTCTGGTGATGCGTCTAGGATTAGAGTTAAGTTGATGTTTTTGCCTGTTTGGAACAGCCAAAGTCCTCCCATAGTCTGGTGGTGGTCAGGAGTGTACCCCAGCTCTTTCCCTATCACAGCTAGGACTGGCAACTCTGAATTGGACAAATGGCTGAGAAAATGGTTGGATAGAACAGTGAAATGAAAAAGCTTTTGGAAGAAAAACTGTAATACCAAAATGGATGTATGAGACTTTGTACAATTCAGCATGTGGCTTTAAAGCCAACAACACCTCTAAACCTAGACGGGTCACCAGCGACCCCGTTTTAAATATTAATGGCCATGGAGTTTCTGCTTAACACTGGATAAAATGCACACATTTGTACTATTATTACATGCCTTTATATTGAATTTAAACCAGAGTGTGGCCAGAGACGCCACTCATAGTTCATTATTGAACTATGCTACTTTCCTTTGCTTTCCATTTCCATTTTTTTTACCTCAGATCATTGAAAGCAGAATACAAATCATGCCCATTATTGCTGTGGCTTTAAAGTGAGGTTTGCACGCATGCACTGTGAACATACGCGCATTAATAGAAAGTAAACTGATGTGAGTATATCTTAAACAGCTCATAAGTGGAGCGTATTCTCTGCCTCTCTGCATTACAGCCCACACTTCCCTACTCCTGGTACACTTAGCACGCATGTATTAGTCAACCAACCAGTGCAGCTTTTCAGTGCAGACCCAATCGTATGAACACATACACACACACAGACTTACACACACACTGCTTTGCCAACTCAATCCAAACACTGGTGAGAGGAAACAGTGCTGAAGCCTATATAGGCTTGGACATGTGTGTGCTGACAGCCCGCCTTATCCGCAGCTTCCTCACTATGACATGAGTGAATCCACAGCTCTTTAATACATCACTGAAAATGATGCATAACCACTTAGGGCCGCAGCTATATACTGGACATTTCCTTCTTTAGAAGCAATGAATCGATCTTCCGTTCCAGTGCTGGGCCATCGTTCCGCACAGAGGGCTTAAAATAGAACAGGGACGTAAAGCTTGAGGAGCGCCTCTCTTAGGTGGGTCGTTTTGCCTTTCTATTTGCACATCTAAGCGTGCGGCTCCCATGCATAACATGCAGAAAACATGAGAAAAGCCGTCGCTTAAACTTGATGCATTTTCTGGTCCTGGGGGTGGG
>VUQG01013798.1:29193-40194 GCA_015106755.1 Etia nguti | reverse complement strand
GCGCATTGTGTTCTGTGTCCTGATTGGCTGTAGACCATTGTCAATCAATCTCATGCAGTGTCAATTGTCCAGTACAGAATACGTTGAGCTTATCAAATTTATATAAATGTCGGCGAAAAGTTTTGCACCGTCAAAGGCACCTGCGGTAGCACCCAAAAGGCAGAGGAAGATGCTAACCATCGCACAAAAAGTTGGACTTCTGGACATGCTAAAGGAAGGTAGAAGTTACCGTATTTTTTGGATTATAAGGCGCATTAAGCGAAACAAAACAGTCAGATAAGTCAAACTTTACTCATTCTTCTTGCTTCCTCTACTTCCGTACCGTTGATTCATTAATGTTGAATTCTCTCACAGCTGCTCTATTCCCATGTTCTGGACCTGAAAACAGGGTTTGATCTTTGGTTTCATTCTATTACGGGTGACCGTGGTTCAGGGGGTTGGGAAGCTCATCCGGTAACTGGAAGGTTACCGGTTTTATCCCCTGTTCTGTCTGTCTTGGTTGTTGTGTCCTTGGGCAAGACACTTCACCCTACCACCTACTGGTGCTGGCCAGAGGGGCCGATGGCGCGATATGGCAGCCTTGCTTCTGTCAGTCTGCCCCAGGGCAGCTGTGGCTACAACTTTAGCTTGCCTCCACCAGTGTGTGAATGTGAGAGTGAATGAATAGTGGAATTGAAAAGCGCTATATAAATGCAATCCATTATTATTATTATAATACTGGACTTATTTTTCTACCAAGGTTTGAACTTTGAGAGTGTTTAAACAAGAGAGAAAAGTGTGAAAATGTTCATGCCTGTCTGAGAAAGGTGTATAAAATGTGTAGTGAGGGGTTTTGGAGCCTTAAAACATCTATAATAATTGTAAAAAATAAAGTTGGGTACTTCGTGGATTTCACCTGTCGCGGGTTATTTTTAGAATGTAACTCCCGCGATAAACGAGGGAACACTTTATTAGCATGAAAAAAGAAATTTGAGCTGCAAATGCAAATAAATTCAACTCGATGATAGATAAATGGACTCTGGATATGTTAACAAGATACCTGTGATTTCTTTTATTCATAGTTATATATCGTATAGTTGTAGTTATTGTATAGTTGCACTGTACGTTCTTCAGCTGCTGATGTTGGTTTATCAACGCCTTTCACATCTGCACTTCTGGAAAACTACCGCTCCCCCCAAAGTTTGTAATTATTGTCCTGTTACATTTTTCTCAATATTATAGACTGTTGGGTGTTAGATATGATGAGATATTCATATCATCTGCATCTATATCTGTTCCTCCACTTCTGCCTGAATCAATGACCCCCCCCCCAACATCCACAGTGCTTTAATGGATTTACCTAAGCAGTCACACTTGACTTCCCGCACCGACATACCTCCTCACTCAGCTTGACAAGCTTGCCGGTCCACATTTACGCTGACGACCAGGAGTATCTAACGCATGTGACAAAGTCTTCAGACAGGCTACGGCGGCATGGGAGGGAGGGAACTCGCGTGCTTCCCCCTCAGCGTCACATCTCTTGACAGGTGCCATTTTCAGTACTGCACATCGCCCTTGTCGCCAGCCGACCGCCAAGTCCCCATCAGCCTTGCTTTCTCACCGCCTTTTCCTGCTCAGGTTTCCAAAGTGCAGACTGGAGACAGCGGAGGGAGTTGGCGCAGTGTCGCTAATGATTAGCAAGGAGGGCTTGAGGGCCAGCAGGGCCTCCGCACGAGTAGCAATGATAGCTGAAGAAGACAAAAAGTGAAATAAGAAACATCCTGAACTTGGTGCAGAGTTGGAGATGAGGCTGAAGTGGAGAGGATGCTCTCTGCCTGCTGGTGTGGAGACGGTAATGCTGGCAGCTGGCACCAAGACTACACAAGCAGTGGGAGTGCAGAGCTGAAGTGTGCCAGTCTTTTGTCTAACGTAGCACTGATATTACTTCAGAGGAAGGTTGGACAGTCTGTATTAAGTGTATATATGAAATTGTACATACGAATTTAAAATATGATATTGTTATAGCCTTACTTATCCCGTGTTTTTTTTTTTTAAAGAAAAGAAAATATCCTTCAGGGTTCTAAGCTGAGTTTGAGGATTTTTAGAGCAAACCTACAGCCATCAGCTGCAACATTAGAATCACTGAAGGGTGAAGAAGTATTAATCTCCAAACATTCATGCATATATTACTTTGTATCACTTTCTATACTTTCCACACAAAGCACCCCCTAAACTTGGACCTCCATTGGCATTCCACAATGACAGCAGCCTCCTACAGGAGGCGAACATGCTAAGAAAGATCAATCCTCCAAAGACTCCAATGCAATCAAGTGGAATGTGCTGGTCCATGAGACCCAAATGTTCCCCTGTCAATGTCCTGGTGACAGACATCTAGCACTCTGTGCTCTTTTGGCTCAGAGATGGCCCAAAGGGGAACATGAGCCAGGTGCTTTTAGTTATGTGACCAGCTGGTGTACTTTCTGTACTTTTTAATAAAGTAATCAAGAGAAACAGAACATCTACAAAAGCATCTTTGGAGGGAGACAAAGGTTTTGTGGTTCAGACGCTATTTTACAGCCGCTTCGGGTATTACGGAGTTGCTCAGATTTCAAAAGCCAAATTCGTAGAATTTTAAACCTCCTAAGTCTAAGTCATCATTGCTGACAACCCTTACGCTAATTGTAAAGTTATGTATTTTTTTAAAGCGTGGCAACCATGAATCATGGAAATCATAAAACAAAGAAAATCATCATTCTAAGTGACAGATTACCCCTTTCTTCCAAAACACAGAGTCAAGGTTGGTTTAGGGTCATCGCCTATGGGGACTCAGGCCTCAGAGGGTTAAGAGAAAAGGAAACACGAGAAAATAAAAGGCTGGCCTACCATGTTTGTAGCATGTAAATGATTCTGATTAGTGCAGGACTAAAATGGATGGATGTGTAAGACTGGCACACACAGAATCCGTGTCGGGGAGAGTTGCGGACCCAAAATACAGACTCAGAGGCAGGACTGCGCTCGGAACAGATCTATTGGTGAGTTTGCAGTCAAACAACTAAACTGGGAAGGCTAACTGGGAGATACTAAACAGACAGGGAATTACCATATGGACAGGACACACAACAAGAGGGAAACTGCGACAAGGAACACAAAAAGACAGACAATATATACACATGAGGGAATCAGGGCAGAGAGGAAACACCTGGGGAACACGGCTGGACAATAGTCTAACTAATGAGACAGGGGAACAAACACTGACTAAACACAGAGAGAGCGAGGGACACACTGAAAATATTAACAACCACAGAGAAATGACTATACATGGGGCATGGAACAGAAACCTAAAGACTAGATAAGAAACTAAGGCAACATCCTAACAATACAAATATTAAACAGAGGGATAAGAACTACAATAACCAAAACAATGAACAGAATCTTAACCTCAGAATATGAAATAAACCAAAACCAAAAGTCCAAATATATAAACTGTGGGTCACAGGCCCAGGACCATGGCGATCCAGAAAGTAGACATATCCTTGCGACGTGAAAGCTGGCTGAAACTGCTAATTACCACAAACCTGCACAAACTGTAGCGCTCGACTTGAATGGACACAGCTTATTCTGATCCCAGAGAAGGTTTTAGGGCTTTAAAACCTTTAGGGCTTGCAAAATTCATCCATCAATCAGTGTCACTGTATATTCATTGGTTCACATTGTTTTTGCCTGCACACTTTGCCAACATCTCAACTGCTTTTATTATCGCTAGGTCAGTTTTGTTTTCTGCTATTGTCATGACACAGTGTGAATTCACGTGGGTCACAATAATTAGTACACCCCAATACCTGTGCGACACTAAATACTTCAAATAATAATAATCTTTTTCATATTTTTAAATTTATCATATCTGTGTCCTGCATCTCAGCCTTGCATTTTGTTTGACCCTAACAGAGTCACCTGTCTTATTTATTTTTTTATGAACAAATTATACAACATGTGTAAATACTTATGTGGAAACATCTGACAGAAAATTTCCCTGCTCTGATAGGCAGACAGTGCTGATTAATCACTCCTCGTGTGAGCTAAGATATACTGGCAGAGGTAAAATGAAATTTTGATTCCTACAGTTCTCCAAAGTGTAATCAATAACATCAACACATTCCGGCTTGCCATGCCTGAGTAAGTGAAAACACATGCAAAGTATTGTAGAAGTATCAGAGCATTCATGAATAATCATGTCCGCCCAGGCAACATAAGTGAATTCAGCCGCTGTTTAGAGTTTGGAGGACAGAGAACACAAACAGTCCTCCAACTCAAACTCCTGTAACCTAGAAAGAAGCAAACAAACAGAAACCACAGTGACAAACTGTACTGTACCTCACCCAGAGTCTGTAGCTTAGGCTGAAAGGATGATGAGAAACATCTGATTAGTTCGCCTGCATATGTTTTATTTCATTTCAGCTACAATAGCGTGAAACTGTTATTACTGTGAAAGCCATCCTACATTCTTTTCTATCTGTCATGCTGGCTATTGTAATAGTTTTCTCTTTTTTTTGTCATAAAGATATGTAGAGTGCAAGGTATTTGATTTTGGCTTGATGATCCACCAAGAATACCAGTGTGGAAAACTTCTGTAAAGTCATCTTAAAGTTTAACTTACGACCCCAGATAGTTTCTGGGGTATCGGATGCACTAATCAGCATTTATTTACAGCTGCTAGAAGAGCGTAGAGTATTGCACCAACATGTGAGCACCTCTCCTAACCCTGCCTTACAGGCCAAATCGCACCAATCCCTGCTTCTCCACAGCGACCCTGGCTGTCAGCGGTAGCTCATGTAAACAGTCAGAATGATTTACCTGACACTGGAAAAATACTTGGTCGACTTTACTGACCAACGTTAATTAATTAATTCCAACTCTTCTGGCTCTACACCGTTAAATGTCCAAGACAACAAAATGTAAGATTTATGTGTAGTAGTTTGTTTAAGCTAGCTATGGAGCACTTACCTTTGCTTCAACAATGAATAATTTCTTTGTTCTTCACCTCCCCACACAGCATTTACTCCATTATTTCCAGTGGAGTAATGTTTTGCCCACCAGCATAACGAGTTGGTCAGATGACTGAAAACTATGGATACAGTAAACTTAGCTAGCTGGGGAAAACTGCTTTGTTCTGAGTTCTATTACAACACTTTTCTTCGCAGGGGATACATTTCTGCACTTTTTGAACAGAAGATTATCAATCTTATCCCTGTCACAGAGAGGTTGCAACAAGGAACATCCAGGATATACTCCGCCTGTAAGTGTAATTTATTATAGCCGCAAAGCCAGAAATTGTTAATTTTATTCTTGTGTTTGTGAACCAATTAAACAATAGAAATGTGTTAATTAGAGAGCTTTAGAGATGCTGCCAGGCTTTTAACTTTGAACAGAGCCCAGCTAGCAGCTTCCATTCCTTATGTTAGCTTTGCTAATTAGCTTCTGACTTCTGACTTCTGACTCTGTACATAAGAAATTGTATCAAACCTCTCAAAATGAATAATTATCTAAGCCTATTTATAATAAATATACATTGTAGTAACTGACAGTTGAGTTGCTTTTAAGATGCTGCTTCTAAACCTGATATCACAACCTATTAGCCACAACAGTATGCTAACCACCAGCTAGGTTAAGTAAGGAATTTCTGCAACCTACTATAAAATGTATACATTACATTATATGTCAAGAAATGAAGATGATTATTAACCTTTACTTGAGTGGGGGAAAACTTTACTAAGAGTAATACCAGGAAACTTGTTTAGTAAGATTTATTTGACTTTTATGTAGCAATGTAACTGTATTATGATTGTTTATATTTCACGTAACATTCAATCTCACCAGTTCATTAGTGCCTTTGGAGTAAAATGAGTAACCCCCTTTTTTCAGTATTTAAAGAGTTTGTAATCATTAAAAGGTGAAACCTGGTGAAACAAAAGTGGATGCTGTCATTGCAGCATGTCAGTTCACCAGGCTGCTGTTTCTTCAGCTAAAGTCCCGTCTGTGACTTCACTCTCTGAGGAACTATACAGGACCATCAGCTAACAAGCTCCATCTCAGCCTGAAGCCATGTCTCTGTAATGTACACCAGAGATCCGCATCATCTCTCCTAACATGGAATCCCTTTGAGGACAGCCACGGCACAGCACAGTTTTTTCATCTCTGCCTACTGTGTGAACTTTTAATGCGATTACCGGCCACATAGGATGACACGAGTCCAGGCCACGGCGTCCGTTTTTCCAAAGCTAACATAAGAGGTTTGGAAAGATGATCGTCAAATATCCCTGCACATCCCTCCTGGCAATCAATCTAGCCTCCTTCGTTGGTCATCCTCTAATTTCCAAAGGGTCACTAATCTAATATTAAAGGGCTGTGACAGTAATGAGCACTGTGGATGTGTGGTCCAAGGCTGTGGGATTATATGGGTGCACTTACAATACCAGTAAACTCAGGCCAATCTCAGCAATATTTAGCTGGACATTGAGCTGCAGTGCCTGAGCCTCAAGTCATGTTAGCTTAACACCAAAAGGCACTCAAGTACAAGGGGATTGGGAGGTGTGCATGTACGTGTTACGCTCCATTAGTAGCTTACATTCAAACTGAGTCCAAACACTTAAAAGGGTTGCATACTTGGCTTAGCAGTGAAACGTTTGCTGCCACCCAAAGTTGCTTCAACCTCCTGAGGCAGTTTAAACAGATACACCTGAGTGCTGCCTAAGTTTTCTAAACTCTGGAGTTAAATAAGCAGGGACTCATTCATGCCCATTGCAATTACAGAAGACTGCTTTATCTACACGCAAAATTAGGAAATCTCTTGTGCCTGCAGTGAAACAACTATTCTGCAACTATTCCTTGGTGCTCCATCTATTTGCACTGTGTAATTGTTTTATCTGATATTCTGCTTGGTTTGAATCTAAACTCTTAACGCCAAACCTTATTCTTGTATAAAACAATCAGGACTTGAATTGTGCCACATCCTACTCCCCACTCTGCTGCCTTTTGTTCACACTCGCTTTTAATTTTTGCATGCTGAAGGCCAAGAATATGAGACCAATTAAAACTCAGAGCAGGGTCTTACAACCATCCTCTCTCCTGGCAGGCTTCCTCGTAACACGTTGCACATTCTTTGCTCCAGAAAGCCTTGTGCTCTTCGCCCCATTTCCCAAAACCACATAAGACAAAAGGGGGCTGGTGGCTTGGGGTGCATGCCAAGCTCAGATGCGCAACAACAAAGACAAAGGAGATCACAGTGGGAATTAGGGGGATTCCCCAGAGAGCAGAAGGGAGGATGATGGTGTTTATGAGGTAAATCTGCTGTGAAATCTCCCCCACATAGAAAGTGTGCAGGACAACGCTGTCTGCTTAGGCCTGAAGTGACAAGAATGAGGTCGATGTACCCCGAGCGCAGGACCCCCGAGTAAGTCCCGAGAACAAGGTGCCTGGGGCAATGGCACCACTTCGTCAAAATCAGAGGTCACTCATTAAGGCCAGGATCCCTCTCTCAGCTTAAATGTCTTGAAGGAGTGGCTGTTTCAAAGCAATTATGGTCAGACATGGTTATCCATGTCGACCAGGGTCAGAAGTTAAAGGATCCCTGGTGACTGCTTGCATGTCCTGGGATGGTGCCCCCCAATTCCCCCTCCTTTTGAGGCTTTACTGGAAGAGTGACGTTTTCCTTTTACATTATAGTGCCACCTCACAGGCTGTATAGTACTAAACCCATTTGTAAGGATTTCTCACCCGAGGCTTTGGACCTGTATAAGAGTCATAAATTAAAATGAAGATCACATATGGAACAAACATAACTGTTTGTATTGGAAATCACTTTTCTCACGATTTAAAAACCATATTTATAGTATTTAATCTTCAAATATCTATGTCCAATTAGCTTTCAGAACTCAGTTTCTGACAATTATAAAATAACTGTTTGTATTGAAACGGGGATTATCATCAACACAGTTCCCTTTTATCATCATGTCAGAACTTCCTTAATAAAATGCACAGTCGGGGCATTCCAGTCTAACCACAGTTGATTCACAGTACTTACCCAGCAAAAAGTTGTGTTGACTGTAAAAAATGCTGCGATTGGGTTAAAACATGAAACAAGAATAAAAAAAACACCTCTTTAAAACTAATTTGGTTCTAAAGGAAATGATATCTGAAGGATATTTTTCCTCTCCACCGCATTAGACACTCAGCAGATTGAGACCCAAAAAGTTCTTGTTACAAGGAAACAGCGCTAACCACTGCACCACCATGCCAACTTAGCATGTGGGAAAAATAAGTCAAGAGTAAAGCTCACCATGCAACAAATGGGAAACATAATTTACATGTAGATACAAATAAAAAGCAGATGCAGGGGTGGGGTGGGTTTTTAAAAAAAATATGTAGCGGTCTGATCGCAGTAATTTAACAACCAAATAAAGTGTTTATCAAGGACATGTTAGTGTGTAGCTAAATTTTCACTTTTTAGCAGTGGCTGCATTATACAGTTTATAGACCTCAGTCAAAAAAACTTGTTCAGTGGGTAAACATAAATGAAAAGGTGACTGTTCACCTCTCGCTTTTCACCCACTTTTAGATGTAAGTGAGCCCTAAGCCTATGTATTTGTAATCACTGTTCTAAATGTTCAGTTTTAGGCAGTTTTTTCTGCTCGTGGTTATCAGGCATGTCAGTGAGGCACACATCCAAGTCCCGCCTACCAGCTGTTTAAATGAAGGAGGAGCCAATCAGAGGAGGGTTTGCTCAAAGTGAAACACTTGTAACACTTGCAATCCGTACCACCAATGTTGTGTTTATGACTTGCTAAATAAACCATACACAGAGCTCTAAACAAGGCTCGAGCAATGCGATCGTGTTTTTGAGCTTAAAATAATTAAATAAATAAGACAGCAACTGTGTTGCATTGCTAGTGACGGATGAATGGCTCTGCCTTGCTAGGTTAACAACAAAGCTTGTTTTTCTTTGGCTATCCGACTACTACTCCTGGCATGAGGTCATCTAGGAAGTGACGTCATTTCTAGTGCTGACATCCAACCTCGGAGGGAAAAAAGCACAACTAAAAATCTGGAGAAATTAAAATAATAATTTCAAACTTTTAGATATGGGTTAAACATGTTGAAGCTGTTCTTGTTCAAAACATATAAATTATTTGAATTATTTGTAAACTTAGTAACTTCCTGCTCCTGCAAAATTGCTCTTTTTAATAGTTTTCCCAGATCCAATCAATCCTTGTGTGCTTCTTATTTATTTATTTTTAGGAGCCACAGCTGCACTGTGGTAAAAATGTGTCATCCCACAACACGCAGATCTCTGGGGCCACGTACATTTGTACTTGTAAATTTGCAGCTCATGAATGTCCATGATGGAGGTCCTCCTCACAGAGGCCTTTTTCATGTCACTGTCAAAACAACTCGTTAGCTCTCGGAAACAGACACTTTTTCAACCCATCTTTTGAATATTTCTCGCTGGACAGGATCCAAAAACTTTCCCAGCCTGGACGATTGTCCTGGGAGCGTTCATTGGATTATTTTTTTGTTTTGATTCGTTTTTTCGAGTCTGTCAGTCAACCCTCTACCCCCCTGAATTCTCATACGCTTTGCTGTCTCTGTGTGTTTCTGTCTCTGAAAGGAAACTTTGATGCACTTATGGAATGCAGTGCTCTCTGCTCTCCCTGTGCAGGGAGCCTGAGAGGGGCCACACACCCCCAAACACTCACAAATTACACACCTCAGATGCCCTGCACGCAGCAGCTGTGTCCCAGTGCTTTAAAGGAGGCCTTCCTCTGCTCTGCTCGCTGCTGGCGTCCGCCTGCCGCTGCCCATCGGGACCCTTCTGTGCTGTTTGCTGCTGTTGCCTTTGATTTTCTGCTCTGTGCAGCGGTCCTGCAGCCATCCCGGACCTCCGCGGGTTTGGAGGGGTGGATCTGACTGTATGGTGTCGGTGATGCTGACAAGCCCTCCTCAAGGTATTCCACGTCATCTGTCATTTTCATCCCACATGTTTTTAACTTTTCCTTATTCCTCGTGACCCCAAACATTTTAAACAGACTCTGAAGACACACTCATGCATTTTACTGCAGTTTACATTTAACGATGCACATGCACTGAAATGTGTAAGAAATGTTTTTTTTGTGTGTTTTTTTTTCAAAGTTTCAAGGCTATGGGGATGCAGAAAATCAATTTCTTTACTGTGTCTGTGTGGATCTCTTATACTGATGCATAAACTGTTTTTGTACACAAGCAAATTTCTTTAATGAAGTCAAAAACGATGTTAGGAACGTCAATAATATTAAAAGTAAACTGCCATCCATAATTTGTTATTTCGGGAATACCAAAATAATTCAGAATTTGTTGGCCAATCCAGACGATAGCGCTTAAAACTGAATTGTCTGTACAATATAAAACTTTCCACTACTTCAGACTCCAACAGTTTGGTCCTTCCAAAATATTTCTGAATGTGCCGACGTGAAAAGCAGGGGAAACTATTCAGATATTACTCTCAAAACTTTCATTTATTCTCCAAATTAAGTCTGAGTTTTACTCTTAAGAGATTCACTGATTAGGAATTTGCTGTTTATACAACACAAGACTACAATATAGCAAGTAACACTATACCAGGACCAGGACCTATCTGCCGTTAAAACACACCTGGCCTCTTCGCATTCAGTGAAGAGGCCCCCCTGATATTAATATTATAGTAATAAAAATGTGACAGTAACATATAATAATAGTGCAACAGTGTTGGTCTTCATTTCTTCATTTGATGGAGTTTCAGTTGAACAGATTCAATAATATTACTGTCAGCCTGTTAGTTGTTGTTCTGCTTCCATTTTTTATGATATCACTATTATAATTTATATTATGCTGTAATGTGGATCACACGATAGGATATCTGCGGCTTTTTAGTGACCAATGAAAAACAAAGATTGATTGTCACATTTTTACACCAGTTTTAGTTTTTTCTGTTTTCCTTTTTTTTTTTTTTTTTTT
>VUQG01013798.1:1617-18376 GCA_015106755.1 Etia nguti | reverse complement strand
ACAAGAAAACAAAACAAATAATAAAAAAAAAAAAAAAAAAAAAAGTAACTGAAAATGATGGGCATTAATATCTGAAGGTCTGGAGACGACGATTATTTTAAAATATTCTATTTAGTATTAGGTCTTTAAAAAAATGTGAACATGATTAAAATGAAGGGGAACTGATTTTGTTTTTCCACATCCACGTCCTCCTCTTGCTTCATTTCTGAGTAAGAAGAGCTTTACTTTCTCTTCAGCTGAAACTAGAGGGCGAAAGATCAGCTGTTCTTTCAACTAAAACTGGAAGTTGTTACTTAAGTGTTGTCTGTTTTTTCTAATATGCAGAAATTACTTATGAAACTATCAATAATAAGTAAAACATCACCTCAAAAACGGCCTAAAATACCAATAAATGCTTGTTTTTCTGCCTTTCCTTTGGTAAAAGCTTGAGAAAAGCTTTTTGCAGAATAGCTCTTGTATAACAGCAGAATTCAATACAAGTGAGGAACCGAGTTTATTCACATAATAACTGAGCTGCAATGCAGAAACCCCCGATTCTGTTTAGGGTTTAGTGTTATTTCAGTTATCAAGTAAACCACTACAGTGGCTCTGGGAAGGCAAAGTATTTCTAACCCTAACCCTGTGTTACCAGGATATGTGATTTCTGTCATTGGAAAATTGTTCCAAGTCTTGGCAATAAAGGAACCAAAACTAACTAACTGACCCACAATAAAAATAAATAAATACATTTTCTATTTGTCTGTAAAAGCTGGGATTAAGGGTTAGGGTTTGTTCCATCAGTGGGTGATGATGTAGACCTCACAGGATGATTGTAACCATTAATTGGAGACTGACCATAAAGAATATTAATCATGTGGCTGATTCATAATTTTTATGTTAAAAGTATATTATGTATATAATGTTCAAATAGTTATTGGTTACATTATTTTCTTTAAAAAGGTATAGAACACCAGAAAGAATTTCTTATTGGACTTTACTACCTCAGTTTTGAGAATGGGCCTTTTCACTAGTACTAGCACACATTTGATTTTTTTTATTTTTTTTATTTTTTTTTTAAGTAGCTATATTAAGACTTTGGTCAAGTCTTAGTTAGGGTACATTTGCAGAAATCACAACCTTGCATAGATAAAAGTAATCCCTTATTTTCAAATGGACATAAAGAAAGTCCTCAGTGAGCTGTACCTGACCTGCAGCTTTCATTTCCATCACCATATCGAGCCTTCACTCAATGCAAATTATACACTGGCGCCCCCTAAATGAGCCCGAACACAGTACAGACAGCATCAGCAGCACTGACAGCAGCGGCAGAGCTCCGCTGTGAGAGACTACCCAGGATACCCAGGCGCTCTGACCGCATGGAGAACCGGCTGGCACGGCGGGAGGCAGCGGGAGCGCCCGGTGCACCCGGTGATGCCTGCTCAGCTCAGAGTCCAAATTCCAAAAATTAAAAAGAGCTGAGAGTTAAAACCACAGAGAAAGTTGGTTTGTTGCACTGAGCAGTGCCACCGTGCATAAAGGAGGCTTGGAGCCAAATTTGGAGGGGTTGAAGGGATGCTTTATTTGGTTAACTTAACTTAACAACAACAACAACAACAACAACAACAACAACAATATTAATGATGATGATGATAATAAAAATAATAATAATAATAATAATAATAATGATTAAAGAATATTTTTATTCTATCGACAACTCGAAGCTGCTGTTGGCTTCTTTACTCTCCCCTCACAATAGAAATCTTCAACTTAAATGTCACTTTATAGAGACCAATACAACCACCAACTATTGTGATCTGAATTACAATAATAATGGGCGGGAGTGAGAGGGGTCTTTATCCCTCCGCACATCCATAAATCGCACGAAATGACAGTCGGCCAGTGAAGAGTTAAAGGGAGGAGACGGAGAGTGACACGCCTCATTGGGTAGATTATGTGCCGCAAACAAAAAGTGTGTGTCGGTGTGCCAGTCAGCCAGAGCATCGGGCCCCATCTGCACGCCTCTCTCTCCCTCTCTCTCTCTCTGTCTGCTTTTATCCGTGCAGCTCTCTCTCTCTGCCCCGCTCCTTCACTGCCAGTGTCGACAGCAGCAGCAGCACTGTCACTTCCAGCACACTGGGGAGGAAATGTACTGATACTACGGAGCAGCCCGGGAGCGCATCACCATCTCCATCATCACCTCCATCACCGTCACCGCATCCCCCCTCGCGTCTTTTCGGGGCTTTTTTTTCCCGGATTGATTCGCAGCATCGCTCTCAAGTCGTTTGTGGATTATTGTTCCCACCTCATCGACGGAAAGGTAGGTCTGTGACGTGAAAGCTGTGTGTGGTTCGGATAGTTTTGGAGCTGGAAAAAGGGGGTGGGTTAGGCGGGGGGGTCGCTTTGCGCGGCACACGTCCTGCAGAATAAAAAGCAGGGAAAAAAATGGAAAAGAAAATAAAGCAAACGCAGATGTTTCCTCGCTGTGGCAGTTCAGTCACAGCGCTGATTCAGGACAGTTTTAGCGGATGGGTGAAACACCCCCCAGTTTCAGCTTACCCCCACCTGCGGAGGGTTTGGAGGGAGAGGGTGGCTGCTTTCCTCCAGTTTGGATGTGCAAACACGCCGCTCGGTGTCTCTTTTAATTAATTCGACCCTGGCCTTGACTCGTATCAGTCACCCGAAATTTTGTGAGGCTTTCATCCACCTCAAGCGACTATTTGGGTTCCTCTGAACACAAAGAGGTTCTGTTTAGTGCCGGAAACAAATTGTTTATCCTCGCATCGCAGCGCCGGGAGCCGCTTTGGAAAGGCTGTGTGCGCAAAATATTCCAGAGAACCTTCATGCTGCTGCTAAAAGCTTACGAAGTTACAAAATCCTGTAAATCAGTCGACTTCAGCGGCAGCTGTTGTTTGTTACTTAATCAAATTTCAACCCTTCTTTTAAAAAAAATAAAAAATAATGACGATAATAAAAAATAAGAGTAGAACTCAAACCAGAGGAGAGCATCGCTTTTTCTTTTTTTTTTGCAGCCACAAAACAACTGCGGATACCGGGGACGAACAGACTGTAGCTCATCTGTTCCCACCGCCAATCACCGGCACGAGAGCAGTTATCAATATCACCCAGTTTATTTCTGAACTGGATCACATTCACGCGCAAAAAGCCACGTTTCTCCCCGACTGCGCGCAAAGGTGCATAGACCTTTATCCCAGCTGTGGAGCTTTTAAATGATACTTTAATAATTTTCTAATTAATAGCCTCATTTATTTGCACGAACTGTGCCAAGACCGCGCCTCGTGAACTCTTATTATTATTATTATTATTATTATTATTATTATTATTAGTAGTAGTAGTAGTAGTATTATATAACTGCACTCTAAACTGTTAATTAGAGTTGCTCTGTTATAGGCCCAAAGTACAACAGTAAATCATTTTTATTCATATTTAGCAGTTGCTAAAATAATCCAAACAGTAATCAGAGAACATTATATGCGACATATCATTTCAACAATTTAGGATTGGCTTTTTTAAGGAAAAGCTCTTTGTCTGAATTTATTGTTTGTATTTATTTATTTATTTCTGCCGTCCTTTGTGCCTAATTTACGGCCGAACAAATGTGCATCAGGTGCAGGCTTCCGCGCACAGATTCTGCTGTATTTAAACGCCAGAGGAGGAAGAGGGGAGGAGAGGAGGGAGTGAAAGAGCCGCAGCCGTCTAAACACACACATTCAGAGGTTAGAAAGGGAGAAAAGAAATAATTAACTGGTCGTGCTGCTTTAATTACAGTCTCAGAGGGGAAAGTGGCGGATTATGGTAATGAGGCGACATACGCTGCCGCTTGTAGAAAGGAGAGAAAGGTTGGCTGACATGAAATCACTGACTTTGACAGTCCACTTGAAACCCATTGGACATGCTCTCTCCGCTGGACGTGCTCAGACCTCACCAGCTCCTACTGAGGGTGCCGTCCTCTTATTATCCCTCTCTTTTTTCACCCTTTTAACAAAAACAGTCTTCAGACAATATGAGAAATCCAACAAAACCAGACACGATATTAAACGAATGAAGATTATATTTATAGAAAAATCGATGATCACACAAGCATGAAGCACAGTGAGCTCCCTGGAAAATTAAGGACGTTAAAAGTGACTCTGGGAACACTGTAGGAAATGCAGTAAACGCTTTAACAGGAAGCACCTGGAAACGGTGAAGCCCAAAACTTTTTTTTTTTTCATGGTAATTTTTCATTTTCTTTTTTCTTTCATCAGGCAGAGAGGGCACTGAGGGAGTCCGTGGAGGCCTTCTGATGTTAAAATTAGCATTAACAATTATTAAGGGTAAGATGGCGCTGGCAAGGCTGGCAGCCTTAACCCAATTTCCCTTGGGATGAATAAAGTATTATCAATCAATCAATCAATCAATTATTATATCAGTTATGCGAATATTATATAATAACAGTCTGATTGTATTAATAGCCGTGTTTACTATTATTAACAATAAAGACCATTCTAGATTATTTTATTCCTATACACATATAGCTTATTTTTTACAGACAACGTTGTTATTATTATTATTATTATTATTATTATTATTATTATTATTATTATTATAAATTAAAAAATTCACATGATCACGCATCTCTGATTGATTACATTTTTTTTATTGTTTATTGTTTATTGTTATATAATCGGATATTAGGAAACTACATCATCAATATGCTGAAGGTGTTGCCGTCATGAACTTATTACGTGGTTTGAATAAATTAAAAGGAAAAAAAACAAAAAACAGGCCCCTCAACGACGCTCTTGACAGCTGGTTTAGCCAATCTGTCTAGGAAGAGATTTATTTCCTATCAGCTGGTACAGCGGAGGGTATAATCCACTAAATAACCAAAGGTTAGGCGCCAATGTGTGATTTGTTTTTGCTTGATGAATATATTAAAGAGGAAATTACGCATTTTGGGGATAAATGACAAAAAAAGAGAGGAAGTTCGATGATTTCAGCGAGACATTTTTGAGGCCTGTACTGACGCTGGTTTCTCCTGGTTCCGTGTGTCCGCAGTGTGAAATGGAGGAGTCCAGCTCTCAGAAGTTGGTGTGGGATGGGGACGCCAAAGCGGTGCAGCAGTGTCTCACGGACATTTTTACGAGCGTCTACACAACGTGCGACATCCCGGAAAACGCCATTTTCGGGCCTTGCGTGCTGAGCCACACGTCTCTGTATGACAGCATCGCCTTCATAGCTCTGAAATCCACCGACAAACGCACAGCACCTTATATATTCAGGGTAAGTGGAGCTTTATCTTTATTACAAATTTTAATTAGCTCAATTTTTAGTAATTATTACTGAAAATAAATTTTACTGAGTGGCATCTAAACTGGCCTAAAATGACAATTTATTTAATTTCTGTGCATTTATTGGTGTGCAATAATTAAATATATTCCCAGAGATGAAAACCAAAAGGCTAAAAAAAAACAAAGGAAGAAATAAAAAAAAACCCATCTATGGTCACTAAAATCTTAATGTCATACTAGTAGATTTTTGCTCATTTTTTTAATAGTTGTTATAATTTGCTTAATTTCAAGTGGAAAAACTAGGTTTATTAAAGCACTGTGAACATATTTAACTTTGATTCCAAACTGTAAAAATACACGTTGTGCCCTCCTTGTTTCTCCCACGGTTTGGGGGTAATTCTCTCTTCCCATTTGGAACTAAAAAACAGCCTCAGAGGTTTATGGGGGGGAAAATAATTTGAACTGAAACATTTAAGTATTAACCCAAAATGTTCTTGCTTGGCTGTACAGGTGGACACTTCAGCGGCCAACAGCACCTCGGAGGGCTTGATGTGGTTGCGGCTGGTCCAGTCAGCCCGGGACAAAGAGGAGCAGAACCTGGAGGCCTACGTGAAGAACGGCCAGCTCTTCTACCGCTCGCTCCGCCGCATCGAGAAGGACGAGGAGTTGCTGGTCTGGTACGGCAAAGACCTCATCGACCTGCTGCTGCTCAGTTCCAGCAGAGTGCCTCCCAAAAGCAAAGGTGAGACAGTAAAGACAGTAAATCACATCACATTTATTGTATCCTTGACTTTTCTCTGCAGTCTTAATCTCAGTTTTTACTTTAATATCATCAGATGTAGGCTTCACTACCACACACAATGCACTAAAGAATACCTAAAGTTATATTTACTGCAATGCAGTACAAGGTCATATTCTTTAAGTATTATTCAGTTTTTAATTTTCATCAATTTCCATTTGTCCTCTGGTTAGGTTCATCCCACCACTCCTGTCCGGACTGCAGCCAGCGGTTCCAGTTTGAGTTCCCTTTCTTGGCCCATCTCCGGTTCCGTTGCACCAAGAGACTCCAGAGCATTGCTGCAGCCGACGAGGAGCACAGCAAAGACAGCGGCACAGAGCGACCAAACTCAACCCCAACCAGGACCAGCCCAAAGGTGGTCCGCTCCGAAGGTTTCAGCAGTCCTCAGGACAACAATAAACCCTCCACAGACTTTCATAACTTGGCCAGGGACTTAGAGAACAACCGGACCAGCCCGCCGAGTGACAAGGAGGCCGAGATCTGCAGCGAGAGCTCGGGCAAGAGGAAGTTCTCTGAAATAGAGGACAGGGAGTGCAGAGGACCCATCCTTCCGCAGTCCAAGTCTAAAGATGAGCTTGCAACGTCTGTGCAGAATTACAGAGGAGCGTATGGCCTAGAGGAGAACCACCGGTCCTTCTCCCCACCAGGCTCCATAGAGCTGGGTGAGGTAAAGCGCAGCGCCTTTACTGAGGTTAAGTCAGCCCAGAACTCCAAACACCACAGCAGCAGCAAAAGCCTCCAGAGCTCCAACTCTGAAAACAAAGATGGAGGTCGGCCCAGCAGCAACCCCTCGGAGAAGCACCTTAACATCAGGTCTGTGCTGTCAGAGACGCAGCCACCCCAAAGCTCACCCATGGGCAGTGCTTTCACCTCCGTCAGCCATCAAGGAGGTGGCAGTGGTGGGGAGAGGAAGAGTGCCTTCAGTCAGCCATCTCGCTCCTTTTCGCAGATCTCACCACTGGTGATGCCACCCAAGCTGCTGGACTGCCACCCAGCGGTGGGCGACACCATCTCCTCCAACAGACTCTACCAGGCTGACCACCTTGCTGCCAAGCTGCAGGGTGCAGAACTGGGCGCCAACTGCCCCGTGCCGGGCGGCATGGCCAAGCAGAACCCCTTCGTCTATGCCACCACCTTCTGGCCCAAGAACTCCGGACCTATCCAGCTTCAGATGCCCTCAGCTCTCACCCTGCTGCCTCCCTCATTCACCTCGCTCTGTCTGCCCGCTCAGAACTGGTGCGCCAAGTGCAACGCCTCCTTCCGCATGACCTCAGACCTGGTTTACCACATGCGATCCCACCACAAAAAGGAGTACTCCATGGAGCCTCTGGTCAAGCGGCGGCGTGAGGAGAAGCTCAAGTGCCCCATATGCAATGAGTCCTTCCGGGAACGGCATCACTTGTCACGTCACATGACCTCCCATAACTGACTTTTTAAAACTAACAAGGACGAGACTTTTGTTTAACATGGACGGATTGTCAACCTGCCTGGATTTAAGCACTCCGACTGGAAATAGACCACTTAAAAACACAAGAACACCCCTTGCACTTACTTTCACTTTGGACTATAATCTTTGAATTCCTTTTCTGTCTGTTTGCTTTTACTCCCCTGTAAAAAAAAAATTAATGTTTTGGGTGTATGCAAATGCATTTTGACTTCAAAAATGAATCTATTTATGAAAAGTTCACTTAAAAGTTTGAGAATAAGGGAAGATTTAAATATGTGTAATTGTACAGTAAGTTGTATTTTATATCATATAAATGCAAATATAGAGAAAAATTACAAATGTAGTCATACATCATGGTTTACAACGCAGCAAGTTTTTTCATGTCTTCAACGAATATGGACACAAATTGGGGATATTATGTCAGACTATATTTCAGAGTGCATGTAATATTAAATGATATTGATTTAAGATGCAGTCTATACATTACAATGTAAATAATTTGTTTTATTTGAAATACAAAGTGTAATATTTTGTGTCAGTGGGGAATAGTTTCAGTGTTTCTTCCTTTTGCGGAAATTTACTACTTGATAGTTTATCTAATCATGTTGAATGCATTGACAATAAAATAGCTTTATTTTCAAACTGTGGCCTTCATGGATTTTTTTTAACTGCAACTCAAATATATATTAAAAATATCTTTATATACTCTGTGTATTGTATTCATAATTTAAAACAATTGATTTTAGGGATACAAAAAGCGGACAAAACCCAAAGGTCACAATTTTTTGACCTTATTTACATTTTTTAAAAAACATTTTTTTTATAAGAATGGATTTTATATTTTGCCAAAGCTCAGTGTTAGTAAAATAAAAATAAACACATTATGCAAATGTTTCCAACACACTCCAAAATAAAGACGTTATTACAGTTAATATATCTTTTGATAAAATATTTATTGTACATTATATGGCTATATGGTTACCTATTATGTTTCCTCCCTGGAAATTAGCATTAACAACGGGCATTATTATTATTATTATTATTATTATTATCATTATTATCATTGTTACAGCCATTGTCTTTATTTAAGTCGGACACATTATTCACTTTGAAAATTAAAAAAAAAAAAAAAACTACCTTTATCATACCTGCACATTGGGTGTTTCCCGTTGATAATATGATCTTGTATTTATCGAAATAAAGTTTATTTAAATGAAAAAAAAATTTAAATGAAAAAAATAATATATAAAATGTTCCGACTGGGGTTTTTTTCAGTTTTTTTTTGTTGTTGTTTTTTTTGTTTTGTTTTTAAATTTAAAGGCAAAAGTACATGGACATGATTTTCAGGCTTCTCGGTAAGCGACCTAATGCT
Source organism: Etia nguti (assembly GCA_015106755.1). Lineage (NCBI taxonomy): Eukaryota > Metazoa > Chordata > Actinopteri > Cichliformes > Cichlidae > Etia > Etia nguti. The sequence continues at coordinate 9,488 of VUQG01013798.1, read as the reverse complement.
TTACTTCACAGAATAAAATCCGTGCCGTACGCCTACATTTACGATTCGTTTCCATTAAAACGCTGGACTTTTTGTTTCTTTGAAGAGCCGTGAACTGCCAACAGTAGGCTAGATGTAAAGTTACAGAGAAGCAACGAGTTTCCCATAAATCAATAGGTGATAATAATTTAAATTTCTAATTTTTAAACACGCCGCAAACTGAAGACAGCAGTGAAGTGCTACTGCAAAACACCCAAATAACAGCCATCTATCAGCCTGACGGTGACCTTTAATCTGCAGGATTTTTATGTAAAAAAAAAATCAAACAAGCAAACAAAAATCAGAGTGATAGAAAATAAAAACGTGATGATATCTTTGGATCAGTACTCTGTATTTCCACCACGTTATGAAAAAGCAAATATTTTAAAAATACCACCGGGTAGAGAACGTTTCAGGACACGAGCTGAACAGAAACTGGTTCAAGGGCGCCATCAAGTGGTCTGTAAGCAAACTGCACAAGAGAAGAGCCCACTGAGCAGCCATAACGAGTTAGGATATATATGTATAAAACTAAAACCCTTAAACTATATATAATTTAAGATGTTTGTTTTTAATGAGGCAACAGAATCATTTTATGACTCATACCTGTAACCATGACAATATCCCTATATGACCATGGCTAAACTCTTCAGGCAATGTAACGTGAATATATTTCTATTAAGTGTTTCTGAATACTAAAATATCAACTTTGTCTCAAATCCACTGCGACACTGGTTCTTGGAGGGATGAATACCCTAACACTAAAAGTACACAAGCATCAATGAGTATGGTAAAATATCACAGCCACAGTTTTCCCAGTTCAAGTGTCAAGGGTTTAAAAAAAAAACAGCTCTTGGGAAACATCATCAGTACACTGAAGCTCAGCGTCGTTTCCCAGAAACCATCTGTATGAGGGCACGGAGCTGCATGAGCCTGAATTGGTGAGTTTTCTGTATTTGTTCAGAACTCTAAGATGTCTCTTCTTAGAGAGACATCTGAAAACCTGAAACCAAATCTGTGTGAGGATAAGGTGTTAAAAACGTCTGCTTCCGGGTGAAAAACAGAAAGAAAACTCACAAGACGGATGAAAACATAAATTCAATTTAAAAACTGCACTGCAGGATAAGAGAGGAAGGATGCCTGTTTAAATAAGCAGACAAAAGATATTTATTAGGTCATCTTCTTGTGTAATGTAAACCTTTAGCCTGAACTGCATCACACAGGAGGGCAAAGAAAAACAAAACTAGAACTGGAGCTGCAGTGAGAATGTGCTGAGAGACGTGCTAGATGGAGAGAAAAAGCACATAAAGGGGTAGAGGCTGAGAGGAGTGGATACAGCAGGAATCTGTGAGGCTCACATGATGATAAATTACAAACCGGTGCACATGTCCGCATGTCGCATCTCATCTCAGATCGACACACACCTCCCACTACAGCAATCCAAACAGGTCAATCTCACCATAAAGGCATGCGATCGACGGGAAGCGAGGCCATCGTTAACTATCACCGCTCGCCCTCTCCTCATAGCCCGGACGCTCCTGTGATATTTTGTACCCTCGTGCTTCGCTGCTGGTGTCATCGTCCCACTTGGGCCCCAGCCCCCCCGTGTCACATTTGTCACTGCATCACTCATCGCGGAGCAGCGCGGGACAGTTTATATCTCTGCTAAGCTGGCACTTCCATTTGGCCTCCTGCCCCAGTCACACTACATTTTTACATTTCAGGCATTTAGCTGACGCTGACATCTAGCAGGGAAATGAACAAACAGGTACAGCAACCTCAGACAAGTTCAGTTATTTGATAGGAAACATGGTCTCTGGACCCTTCTTTGGTTTTAGCTTGTTAGTCCAGCTTTAAAACTTAAGCTGTGTTTTAAACAAACACTGTATGCACTGTAAGATTTCTGCAGATTTAAACTTAGTAAAAGAGAGCTAAGATTATTTTTGTTTAATGCTTCATTATAAACTTGGAGGACAAAATGTTGTGGTCTGCTATAGTCATAGTCTTTGTATAGCAGGTTTGTTTATGACTAAACCATGAGATGTAGTGACTTCCTTGCTGCTTTGCTTCCTGTTTTTGTAACTGTCTGCTCCACCTGGGTTTATCTGTATTCACTTCTTTTTACCTGTGCCCAGTGTGTCCTTCTATTTTCCCTTTCTAATACCCACATGTGGTCTTGTGTTCCCCTTTCTGTTGTTCTTCTGGATCTCTTTCTTTATAATAAGATGCTGAATGGATAAAGTTATGCTGACAAAAAAAAAAACACTGATTTATCAGGACAAGAGGACCTTGACATTAACACTTGACTTACAGAAAAAGGTAATATGTAGTGGGGTTATTGATATATAGTAGGGTTTGACTCCTGTGTCACTTGATGGGAGGAAATCAGGACAGAGGGGAGCGCTGTAGGTGGACTGCTGTCAAATTCAAATGTTGGCACTGATTTATTTCCTTCTAAAGGTTTCTGCGTGATGTAGCTTTACTTATATATTCCCCTAATGTTAACTGAGAAAAGTCAACACTGCCATCTCTCCGTGCTAATTACTGTACGATCACATATGTTGTCAGAAAGTCGTCAGTTAAAATTTTCCCGAGCTTTGACTTTGCCTGAGATTTTAGTTAAACACATCCCTTCATTTCACTGAGAGAACGCGATCCACCCCGAGTTACATTTCAGCGCAGTTACGGTAGATGAGTGTCGCTTATTAAGTTTATTCTGATGCAGCAATGGAAACAAAAACATGTCTTCAGCAAGCATGGCCCTCTACACTGTAATGAATGCCAGTAACTACAGTACAGTAGTCTCAGATTTGGTGATGAGCTCTGTAGCTCAGGTTCCAAGGGCAGTGTTTTTCTAACCATTACAGCTTTAGTGAAGGTGTTGTTACTGCAGAGCACATATGGCCTGATTGCATACAACACATCCGGTTAGAGCTGCTGTGAAATCCGACGCTGAACCTATAAATGAAACCTACATTGAAGGTTTCTATTGTAGGAGCCCCAGTAACCTCTTGCTTATATTAAGTATAATTCCAGTGGACACGCTTTTTTAAAACTTAATGTGTTTCGTATTCTCTGCGACTGACACTGAAAAACCTCTGCAGTAAAACGTGGTTTCAAACGGACTTTTGATGGTCTCAGAGTAACTGGAGTCACTAACGTTGTTCCTGGAGCATGTGCTTAGCTCAGGAGCTCCAAACACAGGTGCCCTGTGTGCGCAGAGAGTTGGGACAGCGAGCTAACAAGGCTGTGAAAGAAAAGCTCAGATCAGAAGTATCGATTTCACACAGCGTGAGTCCTGGCCTGCGGCCCTGCTTACACACAACGCAAGCTGTTTTCAAGTCCTAATCCAGGGTTTACGCAAGGCCAGTTCCTCCTGCTGCTGTCCGATGTGATATCGCTGTCACATCATTATTTTTTGAAGGTCTAAATATATACAAACAGCACCATCTCCTGTGCACTCGCGCTATTTCTGACTCACAATGCACTCAATCTACAGGTCTGCTGACAGGGACAAATTTACACATCAAGTCCACCCCTGTGCATCTCGCTCTCTCTCTGGGGCTCTACCTGTCGTCTGGAGATAGTCTGGAGATAGTACTGCAGGTTACACCTGTTTCCCAGCCTCAAGCTCGTTTTGGCTAAATACAGTATACACAGCTGCACCTTGTTAAAATAACAGCAGTATAATGTAAAAGGCCCTTAATAAAAATTACATTTATAGACTATTTTTATTTATTAAGGACTACAAAATAAAAACAGCTCCCTGTAGTCATAGGACTCAACAGGACCACAAAATATGACCTTCTATTTTACCAAATGAAGTAGAATACTAATATTACAATATTTACATTGTAATTTCTCCAGCTTGAGCATATGTGATCTTAAAAAGATCTAGATATATATATCTAGATACATAGATATATGTTTGAAATAAAAATGAAATGAACTGAAAAAAATGGGGTTAGACAGTACTGCTGGGTAATGCTTTGAAGACTATTTATGTTAAAAGTTAAAGCTAAGAGACCAGAGTTAACATATTTGTAGATACAGAAAGCATCTATAAATTAAACAAAAAGCATTTAAACATTTTTGTAATTAAACACAATCATATTTGTGGATGTTAATGTTTTAAACTGAATTTTATCAGGAGAAAATAATTGAATCCTCACTAAAAAAAAAAAAATAAAACCCACCAACTTCACATTAACAGAACTGAGATAATTCCAAGAACACTATAAACGCCTTTTTCAGGAGGAACCAGAGATATGCTGCCCATGATGACTATTGTTATTTAACTTTGGTAGAGTAAGTAGAATTTAAGATCATATATTTTCTGCATTTTTGAGGATTTCTTCCCCACATTTCTATTGGTTAAATCTACTTTCAGCTGCTCCCTTACAAGCCCTTCGCAAACGGTTACCACAGCTCTGCATGTTTGATCTAGCAGATTATTTTTCATTTCTGTCTCCTATTTCCCTCATTTACGTGGTCTAATTTGTATAAAACTTTCTCTTCTGTTAAAAGGCAAAACAACAACATTAAATTTATTAAATTTTTTGTGACAATACTTACATAAAACCACTACAATTAACATATTCTGTGGCAGTTTCATGCTGATATAGGCATGATGAGATTACAGAGGCTTTGAAAAGAATGGAGAAAAAGCACCGAATGTGGAGGAAAGAAGTGGAAAAGACAAACAGTGACAAGACCACTTTGGGTGTAGATGTTCATATGTTGATATCCTTATCCTGTAGCTGAAGGTTGAAGGTGTGTGTATGTGGCGGCTGTGGAGTGCATGTGGTATAGCGACTAAAACCAAACACCTCAGAAAAGAGTTATGCAAATTTTTAATGATACACATAGAAAACAAAACTACTTGGTAAAAAGTGGTTAAAGACAAATTTGTTGTGTACCATTGATTGTTGTAAAAGTAATGACTCGTTGTGTATTTTCAGCATACTGGTCATATGATGTAGAGATGGAGCTTCACGCAGCCAGAGCCAATGACTCTGAATGTGGTCATATTACTTTGTTACACATTCTGCTGCTGAGGCCCCCCTCCTCCTTCCTTTTGAAGCACATCTCCATAACAGCCATAGCACACAGTTTTCTTTGAGACCGGGTTGGCATGTTGTCCCTTCCCCCCTGCCTTCTGCACGCCCCCCACATGTCATGAAAGTCAACCCAACTTTATCAGTCACAGTAACGACCGCAGTGCTGGATGACTCTGTGCTTCTTGGCTCAAGATGAATGTTGGCCTGTCATGTGCCCATCTTTCTAGGATGATGGCTAAAACTGCACCCGATATCTTACTTCTTTACCACCAGCAGCCGTCCACTTTAAACTCACGACAACATCAGCGACACACACAAACACCCAGTCCCTACTAGGCAGTTAAAAGTGCACAAAAAGAAATAAAACAATCTGAATGGTTTGCAAAATTTGCCAAAAGTCATCAGGTATGAAGTGAGAAAGAAAATGGAAGCACAAAAGTGTAAAAATCGTTTTTAAAAACATTTCAAAATTGTACTTCAAAAGCAATTATGTGAGATTGGATTTTACAAACCAAGCAAGGGTTTGAACAGAGCATTAACCAGAGAAGGACACTGTAAAATCCACAGGTTTCAGATACCCTGAACCACTATGTCCGATGGAAACAGATCAGCAGCACAAAGAAAAAACGACAGATGATTATTTTTTTTTCTCAATTCAATTCATTTTATTTATATAAATATATCACAACAACAGTCGGTAAAGATTCTACAATAACTCAGAGAAAACCCCAACAGTCAAACGACCCCCTATAAGCAAGCACTTGGTGACAGTGGAAAGGAAAAACTCCCTTTCAACAGGAAGAAACCTCCAGTACGACAAAGCTCAGGGAGGGGCGGTCGTCTGCCGCGAGCAGTTGGGATGATGGGAGGAAGACGGGACAAAAGACATGCTGTGGACGAGAGCCGGAGAGTCTTTCTTTGTGAAATGGGTGCCTGGACTTCCATAACTATGATCCACACTGACCAGCACCGACCTGTGGCTGACAGCTTGCACAGCATATATTACACAGAGACCTGGACACAGTGTTGCCACTGGTTTTTCAGCAGTGTTTCAACTAACAACTCCCTGCAACCAGAGAAGCAGCATACCCACAGACCGAAGTTTACAAAATAAAAACTGCTAACATGGCACATGCTAATGCTACAAGCTAGTGTTTTGGTGTTGGTGCTCAGAAAAGTCTGTGATGTCATTATATCGTGTCATGTGCTGGGAACAAACCATTTTCTTTCACGTGAAGGAGTCAGCTTTGGTGTCCAGTACCCAGGTCTTCATAATACATCATGGTGCATCTGAACTGTTTGCTTTATGGTATCTGTTGTTTGTTTAGCCTCTGCCTTTGGTGAACGCTAGTTATCAAAGTAAAACTTGTAGCTTCTGCTTACACCTTTGCTGTCATTTATCTATTTTTATAAGCATTCTGGAATTATTAGTATTTTCTATACTGTAAATAATGACAAAAAAAATACATAAAAAATCAATATCAAGTCCTGGTCTTGCTTTCTCTTGCATGACGTTGGCTATAATGACCACGTGACTATGGTTAAATGATTTAGAAAGAACAAATTAGAAAGAAAAAGTGCTGAAACATTGTTTTTTATGCTTTTTTCTTTACAGTTATGTTTATATTACCTGCCTGTCTAATGTATTTGTCCAGCACATATGCACACAATGGCATCTAGTGAAAATGCGACCAAGGCTGGAATAGATAAAAGAGCATTAGCATTTTACCAGGATGTGACTTTTTCTCCAATTCACATTATTATTTTTGATTATTCCATTTATAATTATCTGTTGAAGTTCCATCCATCCATTTTCTTTTTCTTATCCAAAGTTTGAACACGGTGGCGCCAGGCATGTCTCTTTTGCCAGGTCCTTCTAGGGATCCTAAGATGCTCCAACCCAGACAATATATATTTTCTCTGCAGAGAGTTGCAAGTTTACTCAGGGTCTCCTCTCAACTGGGTGTGCTTGGGAAACCACTAAGAGAAAGCACACCGGAAGCATGATAATCAAATGCCTGGACCACCTCAGCTGAGTACTTTTGAAGTGAAGAAGCTACAACTCTACTCCGAGGTTTCTCCCTAAACAGCCTAGCCACCATAAAGAGGACATTCATTTCAGGCGCTTCTACCCAGGAGTCATGACAATAACAATAATGCAGATGCGAACCAGTCTGCAGTTTGAGCAAAACACTGTTTTCTGATAGAGATGGTGGATTGTCCCATCTGAGTTGCCGGAGTTGTTGCTCCAGCCAACAGAGTTCACAGAGTTCTAGTTCACAGTCTTGTTCATTTGTAACTGCTCAAAAATCAAACAGGCCATCACCAATTACGCACTAAAGGATTTATCCATACTAAAAAGAATTTACTTCGATTTTTTTTAATGTGAGTCCTACTTTCAGGGAGCTTGAAATAGGAAATATACCCAACCTGCTCCATTTCCAGATGCCGCATGTTGTTGTAAGTTCTACTTTTAGATATGTATTCAATGACTGAAGAGCATTTTCCTCTTGTCAAAACCATTAGTAAATCAAGATGAAAGAAAACAAAAAGGCCGCATAAACACATATGTTAATCCTGAACTGTCAAGACTTTGTTTTGTGGGAGTGCATGCATGTGTGTACGCTGGGAGTTCAAGTGTGTGATTAGACCCAGTGAAAGGTCCAAATGAAGATGTATGGTGGCCCAGGGGTGGGCCAGATTCAGAGGTGGATAATGGATTAGTGAAGATCAGTGTTGCTCAGTCTGGCTGTTTCCTGTGAGGAAAAACAGACCAGATTTATCTTCTGTCCT
>VUQG01013793.1:20469-30919 GCA_015106755.1 Etia nguti | reverse complement strand
AGTTTCCGTGCCTTTTTCAAACATACATACATAGTATTTAGTTTAAACTAGTCTGTCTCCTACAGGTGTGTGTACGTTAGAGCCTCCATTCTACATTGTGACCGAGTATATGCCACATGGCAACCTACTGGACTACTTGAGAGAGTGTGAACGCGATGAGGTGAATGCTGTTGCGCTGCTATACATGGCCACGCAGATCTCCTCTGCCATGGAATATCTAGAGAAAAAGAACTTTATACACAGGTAAGGGGATTGTGTGTGTGTGTGTGTGTGTGTGTGTGTGTTCGTTCATGCTGCTTCTTTTACTTTCTAATATTTCACTTGTCTTTTTCTAATTGTCCAATTTTTCTTGTTTTCTTTACCTCTCAGGGATCTCGCAGCGAGGAACTGCCTGGTCGGTGAAAATCATGTCGTGAAGGTTGCCGATTTCGGCCTGAGCCGGTTGATGACCGGTGACACCTACACTGCCCACGCTGGGGCCAAGTTCCCGATCAAATGGACTGCACCGGAGAGCCTTGCCTACAACACCTTCTCCATCAAGTCTGATGTCTGGGGTGAGCAGTGCGGCTTTTTTAGCCTCGTTTTGCTGTCTTTAATTAATTTTCAGTGTGCTCATCTTTGATCCTCTGAACTCATTTCTCTGACAGCTTTTGGAGTGCTACTTTGGGAAATTGCCACTTATGGCATGTCTCCCTACCCGGGTATCGATTTGTCTCAGGTCTACGATCTCTTGGAGAAAGGCTATCGCATGGAGCAACCTGAGGGATGCCCGCCCAAAGTTTATGAACTCATGAGGGCATGTGAGTGCATGTTATTGTACCTGCCTGTTGTTGCACCACATTTCAGAGACACGCAGGGACTGCTTGTCTGTACAAGTTTGAATGAAGTGATACAGTAATTATGTGTAAATTTGCATAGCGCCTTTCAAGAAACCCAAGGACACTTTACAAAAGAGTATAAATAAACCAAACTAAACAAAGATTGATGGCTTAGTAACCGATTTGAAGTTGCATGTTATTGTCTCATTGCTTTCACGTAATAAAACCTTTCTCGTCTCTTTGTTTGTGTCATGCCGTTAGGCTGGCAGTGGAGCCCGCTGGATCGACCTTCGTTTGCAGAGATCCACCAAGCCTTCGAAACGATGTTTCATGGCTCGAGCATTTCTGAAGGTACAGGAACGTGCAGCTTATTCTGACTTGTAGCCTCTAAACCTGCCTTCATTGTGACTCTAAAATATATGCACTGACTTGGCTGATCATGCAAACTGGATCTTATTTAGGCTACTGACCTTTAGTAACACACCTTTAGGTAATTCAGTTAAATTTTCCAGAGAGGGAGAACTGAAAAGTCTTAGAGGAAGGCATTCAAAATATGTGAGCGTAGAAGAATTAAAGGCGAGAAAGAACAAGTCGACATGTACAAACAGGAGTTTAACAAACTGTGGAATCTTTTTTTCACTCTCCTATATTCAGGTTTAATTGGTCAGTAAACGAGCAGCGCATACTTTGTTGGATTTAGAGTAGTAACTGCCCCTCAGCTGAATGCGTTTTTCTTCTTTGCACATTGCAGAGGTGGCAGAGGAGCTCTGTAAGACAGCAACCTCTGATCACAGCGGACCGCTGCAGTCTTTCAGTCATGATATGCCCCTGTTGCCTTCCAAATCTCGCCCGCTCCACAAGCACACAGAAAACAAGGAAAACATAGAGGGTGGACTCGACGGCCGCACCGATCACAGCACGCACGGTCACTCAGGTACAGCCAGCCGTGCCCATGTCACTACCAACCAGTCGGGTGCCTCACTTTATGATTCTGCAGGTACGCCGGAGGACACTGATTCAGAGAGTCAGCTGCAGCGACGTCAGGCCCGCCGTCTGAAAAGAATGGCTGTCATTTTCCCTGACAGCTGATTGATCACCATTGCCATCTGACATCTGTCATTCATTTGGCCAACCAGCAGCAAAAGCCTGCACGCATTCATTGGTCAGCATAATTATGTTTAACTGCCTGATCATTTTTTCATAAGCACTTTTTAAGTATTTTTTTTAATCACCTATGAAGCTTGCAGACACTAAATAAGCATAAACAACCCACAAACTAATAAATATTGAAATAAAAGAAATACAGAATGAATTCGCTCTTTACAAGGGGGTTACAAATGACGTTTTGGTCTCTCACGATCACAGAGAACATCTCGTTTAAAGTAGATTTGGTGAACATTTGTCTGTGCTAACCTCAGACTCTTGTGAGCACTTTTGTCCTGCTCGAGATTTAACAGCATTATAGCCTCACTCAGCAAGTTTCTTGTACAGCTGTATTTATTAATTGCATTAAAATTGAATGTTTTCAGCATCCTCAAGTAAAAAGACACCAGCACTATGACGTGATCCGTGTGATCACACCACCTCAAACTCCTCTAATACAATAACCTGTCTTTATGTTCAAATAAATAATCGATCTTCACTGTGACACATAGTCATCATCTGAATTAGCATAAGCTTTTGTTTATTTTCTCTCTCGTTCTGTTTGTGCCATTAATGTTATTCCTTCAATGCAATTAATACTTGACGACACTTCACTCACCCTAATATTAAATGTACATAACATTGTATCTTATTTTAAGTTATTACTTATTTATTTACTTTATGTCGAGTTTTTTTTGTGTTTGTCTCGTGTGTAAAACGGTCTGTCAACCCTTCGTCTCCGTGTACCTTTCTTCACCTCCTTATGTCACTGTGTCAGTTTTGTCCTGAGGTGGTCGTACTTCACTTAAACAAGGTGTGAATAAATATTTTGGTTTACTGAAATAAAATTCATATCCATGTGGGGCGGGGGGAGGGCGTTGATGCCTCTGTTTACCTATGTTTGTTAACTAATACAGAAACTAAATGGAGCAACCACAGTTTGGAAATTAAGTGTAAATGAACTGCACTGAATACAAAGCCATGAAACCAAAGAACGCTAATGCCAAATATAATTCTATAATAAGTCCTTTGGGCTTTGGTCCATGAACTTGTGTATTCACCAATAAAGAAAAAAGAAGTGTCATTGAGTTTTTGTTGCACAATAAACAACAAAACTAAAGTCCACTAAAACCCCATTTTGGTTCATCACTGGTTTTCTAAAAGTGCCCATAAGGAAATAATCAGTGCACAAACATTGAATGAACATCCTGAATCTCAGCATTTCCTCTTTGTCTGTTTTATTTTTAAACGTATACGATATTCATAAAGAAAGGGAACTATGTAGGGGCTATTTGAAGTTTATTGCTTTCCTATTTGCTGCTTCACATTACATAGGTTTTCTAAATGTAATGAAAAAAGGGTTTGCAGTTTCCTCTTTCATTAGTTTCACTTCATTTGCTTGTTTGGTGAAACTGCCCAGCATTCTGTGCCGATTTAAAGGTCAGCAGAAGTGTAACACAAATCCAGCTTCCTCTTTGAGCGTAGTGACACAGCAGCTTTCCATGTTAGAGAAGTTGTGCAGTTTCTGTTGTTGTCCAGTCCCTGAAGTGTGTTCATTATCCCGTCTTTCAGAACAGCAGCTTGTAAATTATTTCCTTGACTGGCACGGGCTCAAAAGCAAATCTATTCACCTTCTTCAAATGCTTTTTCTTGGCTTGTGAATCCCAAAGGAGGAAAGAACAGCTTTTAGAAATGGAATGAGGGAACAGCCCAACTTATTACAGCAACATCAGCTGCCTGACATGAGTGACATTGATGTATACATGAGTGAGCCAAAAAGCAGTTTTTCATTATCTGTCTCTTTTAAGATATTAAGCAGACTTTTAACAAAGATATTTGTCGTCCTACTGAGTTCAGTCGGTCTGTTATACGATTGTGATTCCTCCTCTTCTTTTCTTTCCAGGTTGGGCCTCGTCTTTGCTAGGAGGAGATGGCCGATCAGGCAGCTCCCCAGCCCTCCCCAGAAAACAACAGTCAAGAGATAAATCTCCCAGCAGCCTTTTAGAGGATGCACAGGACGTGGGCACATTTACACGAGACCGCAAGACTGGCTTCTTTAGCTCATTTATCAAAAAGAAGTCTTCCTCTTCTTCCTCGTCGCCGTCTTCTCAGCACCAACAGAACCTTCCAATGCCACCCAAGAGAAGCAGTTCCTTCCGGGAGATGGAGACACAACCTCACAAAAAGTACGAGCCTACACCCGATTTCAGTGCTCCTCCTCCCTTGCCCCAGTCAGACAGTTTAGGGGGCTTTTCTGCCTCTCCTTCCCACTCACATGGGGAACCTATCCAGTCACAGTCTCGCTGCTGCGGGGCAGCTTTTGGACAGAAACCCTCTGGGGGAGGCTTTGGTTCACAGGTGACAAGTGGTAGCAGTTGGAGTGGGCTGGCTGGCTTTTTTACCCCTAGACTCATTAAAAAGACCCTGGGGCTACGGACAGGAAAGACAGGCTCCACAGACGAGGGTGGAAATATAGTTGGTGGGTCTAAACCTTTCCCTAGGTCCAATTCTACCTCCTCAATGTCAGCTGGGCTGCCAGATTTGGAGCGCATGGCACTGACGTTACCCAGGAACCGCAGTGCTAAACCCCCTCTGGAGAGGACTGCCTCAACAACCTCTCAGCCAGAGAACGGGGCTGCACGACCATCAGAAACTCTGCTGAGGAGGATGGATGAGGGGACTGCACAGATCAGGGAAAGGCCCAAAGCCAAGCTACTACCCCGGGGCACTGCTGTAGGGGTGAGGGCACCAGGGGTTGGGGGGGAAGTTGGGGATTCGGACAGCCTGTCCCGAGTCAGGGAGGGTAGAGAGGAGAGTGGAGGATTGGACAGGCAGCAGAGTTGGACATCTCCCTCCAAGTCCTCTAGCTTGAGCATGTCATCAGCTGCAGCAGGTGCGCCAACTCACAACCACAAAGTTCCAGTCCTGATCTCTCCCACACTGAAGCACAGCCCAGGTGACGTGCACCTAGTCGGGCTAGACTCTCAGGGGAACCGCTTTAAACTGCTGTCTGAGCACCAAGCAGACCGAGACAGGCCGCGCCTCGTCAAACCCAAGTGTGCGCCGCCTCCTCCCCCTACTCTGCGCAGTCTGCAACACTCCTACAGCGGTGATGGAGAGGAGCAAGTTGGAGGAATGCACGTGGAAATAAATGGGGACACATTAAAAGGTCAAAGGTCAGGGCGAATGTCAGGAGGAATGATGACAGGCAGACCATCAGTGCCACCACCACAAGTGCCTCCAGCTTCTTCCTCTTCCTTTTCCTCTTCTTGCTCTGCCACCACAAACACAACTCCCACTAAAATGGCCAATGGGGCCACCACCACTGCCCCCTCACACACAGCACCGTCTGCTGGTTCCAAAGTGGCACTGCGGCGAACTAGGCAGCAAGTGGAGAGGGCGCCCTTGGAGCGGGTTAGCCGCGAGGCCTTGCTGGAGTGCGCGGAATGCCTGAGCAGCGCACTCCACGCCAGCTCCGAAAGCCCCTCCAGCAGCCAGGTTCTGGACGCTGGCCATCAGCTGCTAGACTACTGCTCAGGTTATGTGGACTGCATCCCTCAGATGAGGAACAAATTTGCCTTTCGAGAGGCAGTGGGGAAGCTGGAGCTCAGCCTGCAGGAACTGAGAGCCTCGTCGTCAGGAGGTGGGGGGTTGGGTGGTGTGGGGTCCAACACTGTACTGGATAACCTACACAGCTGTATTAAAGAGATTAGTGACGTAGTACAGAGGTAGCCACCGTGACACCACAAATCGTCACCTCTAACTACCCAACAGATCGCTTTGATTCCTTCTTATGTTTAAGGTTCTGTTGACAGCTTTTTGGGGGACAGAATGAGATGCATCTCTACAGTACCTCACAGAAATCACTACAAAAAGTAACTTCTTTTTAATTGTTTACAAATCAGTTTGATAAAATGCCAGTGTGGACACTAATTTTCCTCTAACCTGTACATACTGAGAAATAATATACCAAACTAAATTCAAGTCACACCATAAAACGTTTCACCACAAGTTTCTATGTGGCCTTGATATAAAGGCATCTTTGCTGCCTGAATGTCGAGTGTATCAGCTGTGTGTAGCCAGCCAACAGAGTAGGTAAAGCTCACTCTGCTTCCACTCAATTTAAACTCAAGAATTGTTTTGCAAATATGTAAGTGTACCGTTTTCCTCTGGGTCTGGAGAACCGATTGATCACAAGCCATTTTGGAAACTACATTTATGTGAACTCCTTCGAGGTACGGGGGGCGGGGGGGTGTCATAGGCCAGTTGGACAAGTGTAAAAAGGTTATAAATATCACCTACACCTGCTTTTTCCTTGTGTGGGGTTAAAGTCTGTTTTGTTTTTTTTGTTTTTTTTTTAATAATAATTGAAGAAGAATGGCTTTAACCATGAAATTTCCACATGTCCACCTAATTTAAATAAGTTTTAGCGATTGCCTACAAAAGTTAAACGTTTGCATTTGACAGATATTCCCCACAGCACTGAAACATAATGAACGAACACAGGCCGTCACTCCACACGCACAGAATTTGTCTTTGCTTCAGTGACTCATGTGACTGATGTTCACACCTTAACTTAGTGCCACAAAAATGGGGAATCTCCCCAGTCCCTTAAAGCATTTCATTAATCGTGTCCAGTTATCCTCGCACACTGCTTCGTTGTTTTGTATGATGGAGCTGAAACACGTGGAGTGAGGAAAGAGAGCACAGGGTAGCACATGAGCAGGTGAACTGGGACAGTATTTTTGTAAGTGTCCTTCCGAGTGTGGACAGTGCTGGATTCCCTGTAGCCTTGTCATGGCCTCAGTGCCTCATTCTTCAATGTAAGAACGCTGCGAAATGCAGAGACCTACTTTACACTAATCACACAGTACTGATCTCTCAACAAACTGCAGTATGTCTTCAGCACATGAGCAATTTGTACATTATTTGGTTCACAGAAAAATGCTTTTTAGAATGTCTATGTATGAACTTGAATTTTAAATTATTGTTGTTTTGGGGTTTTTTGTTGTTGTTTTTTTAAAGCACAGACCTATTTTAAAACAGAAGCTATGTAAATATTTGACTTATTTCATATCCAGGAATCAAAAGATTTATCTGTGGTCACATCACAAAAAACAATGTTTCTGACTGAAGAGATGTATTTGAAGACTGAGGCCCATCCATCGAGATCTGAATATCTGCTTTATGAATGTATTCTTCTGTTCTCAACCTGGTTGAATGTTCAACTGCGTGTCTCTTTAATCTCTTAAGGTGCCATTTTTTTTTTCTTTTCATTTAATTTACTGGCCCATACTTTATTTTGATCACACTAAATAATAAGTCCAGAGATGTCTGCTCTGTTTTTTGAGCACAAGCAAAATTGTATACAGCACATACACAACTTGTATTATTTTTCTTTTTGTTTGTTTATTTGCTTTGGTTCTCATATTTATGTACACTGGATACGGCCTCGATCTCATTGGTTCATTGACACATGCTCTGTACATGTAAAATTGTAAACACTGCTGCAAGTCCATAACACTTTTAATGCCTTTCAATGGCATGTAATTTTTTTTTGTGGTGCATTTCATTCTTTATTTTTCTTGTTATTGTGCGTCAGTAAAATTGCCCTTTTTTGCCAAACAGGATGCTTTTAGACAAGCTGGTTTTTGTGCATTTTAAATAACATGAAATGAAAAATGCCACCTTTCTTCACAATTCTTGGTGCCTTTTTGTGAAACAATTTGTACACTGTCACTGCGAGGACTCACAGCTCATTAAAACTCTCATGCGTTATGTTTCAATTTCAGTGACGTTGTTATAATCCTGTCACTGCAGTGTGGGTTTCTGTCATTTTTGGAGGTTAACAGCCAGATGCCAACATGTGCTTTTTGTCTTATTACAATGAGGTGTTTGAAAATACAGCCCAACAGATTTATCAGTGGACCAGTATCAATTGGCCATATTGGATATTTGCCAGTTGGTGTCAGCATTTGCAATAAATTAAATAAATTCATTAAAATTTAGAAAGAAAAGATGGGAGAAACACCCTTATATGTTGATATTCCATATTTTGTCCACCAGAGGGTGCTCTGCAACTTTCATGTTACCAACACAGCGGAAATAAATACATAAACAGATTTCCCCAATAAACGTCAGGGAAATCTTTTTTTTAGTTCTGTGTGTCTGAAAGAAAAAATATTGGATATACAAGAATTGTATCAGTCGGACTGTATTTGAAAAATCTGTAACTAATCATGTTTATTTGTGACTGTTAACACTGTTAGTGCGGTCACACAAATATCTGTCTGATCTGATCACACGTCAGTCTAAAACCTTTAGAATTGACTAGCACCAGATTGGCCTTAGTTTCTCTTTACTTTCTGTGTGAATACGCCTTTTTAGATGGTGAAAGAAAAAAATCCTTAAATCACGCATTTCTATTCTGAACAGTTTTATTTATTTTATTTTTTAAGCATTCAATCGTTGATTGTCACCGAAATGATTTAGTACCAACTCGCAAGCCTGATCTCAAGACCAATGCTGTTTAATATTTAAACCTGACCACAAACTTTCTGCTCATTCTCAGTCCTTTACATTGACTTTATTTATGTTTTTTGACTGCATTAATCCTGTAGATCTGTTTATTTTGTCTTCTCGTGTCTCCCTGTTGTGGAGTACAGCTCTGAAGAACGTGCGTACGTATCAATATACCAAAGGCCACGTCTTCAGTTGTATGAGTGCAATGTAAAATCAACACACAGACACACCGTAATGAAATATGTGAAACTAAACAGGGATGAAAAATGGCAGATGTTAACATTAACTTTTTTATTGTACAAAATATATATTTTGTGTTTTGTTTTGTTTTTTATTTAAAGCTCACATTATATTACTGTGAAGTTTTGCTTATCAGTGTTAAGCCTATTGTAAATAATAAAGATATTGATGAATACTGTTTGGTTTGTGGGTTGATGGTTTATTTGTAGTAAATTTCAAGTGGAGCAGACAATGTTAGTATCACAGGTAGACACACTTTCAGCGCATTAACTGATTTTTTTCCTTTGTAAATACTCTGCTGGTTATTATAAATCACATACAAGTTGAAATATTCAGAGAGATGTTATGTGACAGTATAAAAAAGAAAAAGGGATTCAGTGAAGAAGTCCAATCTTTTCCAGTTATACCTACCATTTTCTTTACCAAGCCATACATTATAAAATGCTTAGCATTAAAATTTTGGAATGTTACTTAAGAATAAGCAAATCCATTGATAAGTGACTTATCGAGTTATAGACACATGCCAGAAATTCAAAAAGAAAATGTGTGAGATCCCAAACATATTTTAAAATTATAAAATGTGTGAGCTAAGAGGTGGAGTAATTTTGAGCTATTTTCATTTAATGTTACTTTATACTTCCAGTCCACATCAATTCAGAAGAGAATATTTTACTTTTTGGTATGTAGTAAGTAGTTAGTAGTGACTCTAATTTGTTCATGTAAATGGGGACTCTTCTTCACACACTAAGGTTAATTATGGAGTTCCACAGGGTTACATTCTAGGACCACTTCTGTTTACATTAAACATGCTTCTCTTAGGCAGTGTGATTCGAAAGCATAGCATACATTTTCACTGCTATGCAGACAATACCCAGCTTCATCTATCAATGAAGCCAAATGATACACATCAATTAGTCTTAAGACCTGGATGACCTCTAATTTCATGCTACTAAATTCAGATCAAATCGAGGTTATTGTACTCGGCCCTAAAAATCGTAGAAACATATTGTCTCATCCAATATTTACTTT
Source organism: Etia nguti (assembly GCA_015106755.1). Taxonomy (NCBI): domain Eukaryota; kingdom Metazoa; phylum Chordata; class Actinopteri; order Cichliformes; family Cichlidae; genus Etia; species Etia nguti. Next base: position 21,167 of record VUQG01013793.1, on the reverse strand, counting down.
GGATGGCATCACCTTGGCCTCCAGTAATACTGAGAGGAATCTTCGAGTTTCTTTTGACCATGTCCTTATATGTCCCTGACAAACATTCATTTGATCCAAAATGCTGCAAGAGTGCTGCAGCAGTATTTAGCGGGTTCTCCCATATCGATTTCTCTTTGTTGGCTACAGAATTTAATTTCTCCTCACATACAAGTTCTTTAATAATCAGGCGCCGTGCCCCGCAGTCTGAGAGTGAAGTCGTCGGAGAGTGAAGTCCTCTAAGACTGCGGGATTACGGGAAAATGGGAGGCAGAGCCTTCAGCTTTCAGCACCTTTTCTGTGGATTAAAATTTTCCTTTTTGAAAAAATGTATAGTATGTACAATGTTTTATTCTTCACTCACCTTTTTTCACTATGTGTTTATAGACCAGCATATATTTAATCATTAGTTATTATTCATCTCTGACTCTCTTCTGCAGCATGTCTGTTTATAAGATTGGGGAAACCTGCAGTCAGCTGAGACTGAAGAAGTCACTTGGATGAGTGACGAAACGTTTCTCCCACAAAACGCTACGTCCAGATGAACAGAATCAACTTTTGGAGACATGTCTGTTGTTGTTTCTTCATCCCTTCACCCTCAGCTGGTTGCAGCAGATCGCTGCCCCTCCCTGAGCCTGGTTCTGCCAGAGGTTTTTTCCTATAAAAAGAGAGTTTTTCCA
>VUQG01013793.1:3341-14893 GCA_015106755.1 Etia nguti | reverse complement strand
TTACATCCAAAAAGTTGAGCAACGCTTTGTAGTTTTAATATCACAACCAACATGTTATTAAATCTAAAAACTGTCAGCTAGCCTGTTTGGCTAGGCTGGATGTTGTGTCCAATTTTGTGTTTACTGCTACAGACTTTCATACAACATGTTTGGTTTAACAGTAATTGTATGATGGCAGGAGTTTTCCATGTCTACATACATTCACTGGCCACTTCATTAGTTACACCTTGCTGATTGCACCTCTTATCTTTTAGAATTGCTTTAATTCTTCAATTCATAGATTCAACAAGGTGCTGGAAATATTCCTCAGAGATTTTAGTCCATATTGACATGATAACATCATGCAGTTGCTGCAGATTATTCAGCAAGATGTTCCACCACATTTAATTCAATACAGGTTTATTTATATAGCGCCAAATCACAACAACGGTTACTTTAAGGTTCTTTATGCTGCAGGGTAAAGAGTTTGCAGTATTTGGGAGAAAAGCCCAACAATCAGACAACCCCCATATGAAAAAAAAGAGCTATTCACAATAAGAAGGAAGAACTCCCTTCTAACAGGAAGAAACCTCTGGTAGAGTCAGACTCAGGGAGGGGCATCCATCTGACCGGTGGGGGGGAAGAAGAAAAGAAAAAGGACAATATGGGGAGACAAGATAGAAGAAACTATGGGAGAGAGAGAAGACAAATGTTCTTGATATGCTGCAGTGGTATATGAACATCTGGGGAGTGGAGAAAAATGCGAAATGTATTACTGGAAATCCCGTTCAAGTCTTAAGAACAGCAAGTCAGTATTCATTCTGAGAGTGAAGTGCTCTGTTAGGCTAATATGATATTATGTGTATGGGAGGAAATTTAAAGCTAACTGGGAACCAATAAAGGAAAGCTAGTATAGGAGAAATATGGGCTCTCTTTCTTGTGCCTGTCAGCACTCTTGCTACGGGACTTTGGACTAACCGAAGACTTTTATAGGATATTTCAGAACAACTTGATAAAAATTAATTATAGTAGTCCACTGTTGAAGTAATGAATGCATCAACTAGTTTTTCAGCGTCACTCTGAGATGGCATTTTTCTAATTTTAGAGCTATTTTGCTGTTGAAAGAAAGTAATCCTACATGTTTGTTTAATATACGTATTCAAGGATTTATACGGATCAAAAATGACTCCACGATTTTATACACTGTTACTGGAGGCTAAAGTCATCCTATCCAGAATAAGTATCTCATTAGGCAACGTGTTTTTAAGATTTTTACAGCCAAATATAGTAACCTCAATTCTGTCTGAATGTAGGAGAAGAAAATCACCAGACAACCAGGTCTTTATGTCTCTAAGACATTCCTACAGTTTAACTAATCGATGGGTATAGGTGGGTATCATCTGCATAGTAATGAAAACGTATGCAGTGTTCTCTGATAACGTTGCTTAAGGGAAACATGTATAATAACATATAATATAACTTTCATGTGAGAAGAAGATTCCCCACTTACATGCACAAATAGGACTCTGTCAGATCGATGTGATTCAAACCATTGCAGCATATTTCTTCTAATGCTGACAGTGTGTGTAGTAAAATGTTGTGCTCAGCAGTATTAAATGCTGCACTGAGTTCTTAAAAGAAAACCGTCGAGAGGAGTTCACTGTCAGAAGCCACGAGGTCATTTGTAACCTTCACTAGTGCTGTTTCTGTGTTATGATGCACTCTAAAGCCTGACTGAAGTCTATAAAAATAACTCTACTGCTCTCTTTTAGTGGCTTAGTGGTATAATTACAGCTACATTAAAAGTGTGTAGTACATAGCCTGTTAGTAAATCGATCGTCGTTGACGTAGTAGCATTAATCAGTGGTAAGACCTCTAGATGGGCTTGCAGGGATTCTAACGAACATGTTGATGTGTAAGAAATTATTGAAGTTGGTTTGGAAAGGTTGGTTTTAATATCAGCTGTTACTAAAGTTGCTGTATTTGATGTATATGTCTGTGCTATGGATGTAAATATTTCTTTGTCTAATGGTTAAAAATTATTTGTAAATACATTAAGTAATTATATTCAGCTCAACAGAGCTCTGACTGTTTGTTAGCCTGGCTACATTAGTGCCAAGAAACCTGCCATTGTTCTTATTTTCTTTAATCAGTGATAAATGTTAAGAGATCCTAGTTTATGAAGACCTTTTTTTATAGAGCAACAAACTATTGGTTTCCAGGCCAAAGCTGCACATTTGAGTCATGCCAGAGAAGTTGTTGCCTTCTTTTTTAGAGGAACAACAGTGTCCAAGATCGTGCACAGTGAGGATGGAACCTGAGATAATCAACCTCTGTGAAAATCAAGTTTTGGTAGCTGTCCTGCATTGAGTTGCCATATGGCAATGAAGAACATGCCAAAGAAGGGAGCACTTCTCTAAATTATTTAGACCACTTTCAGAAAAACATCTTGTGTACTAAAATTGTTTTCCTAGTGCTGTGTAGTCCATTATTAGAATATTCAATGTTTAATAATAAATATGTGTAGAAGTGTAATGTTAAAGAGGGAAAACTGTGAGTCGGCTTATTTACACTTTGAAAGAAGGCGCTCAAGTCTAATGGTGAATTAAATGCAGTGTTGAGGCTGTTACTTTTAGCATCTACATCAGGGGTGGGGAACTCCAGGCCTCGAGGGCCGGTGTCCTGCAGGTTTTAGATGGCCTGGAGTTCACCAGTCCAAAATCTACATGAATGTTCACCCATTTTAATTATCTTATGTTAACTGAGAAATCAAAAATAAAAAGGAGGTGTGGAGCAGCACCTGGTGTGCCCTTCTGCTGCTGCAGCCCATCTTTTTCATGGTTTGACGATCAGAGACACTCTCCTAAACAGTTTTTACCAATTTTTCTTCTTCAAAGCATTCTCTGTAAACTCTATAGATGGATGTGTGGGAAAATCCCAGCAGATCAGCAGTTTCTGAAATACTCAGACCATCCCATCTGGCAACAACAATTGTGACACATTCAAAGTCACTTAAATCCCCTTTCTTCTCCATTTTAATGCTCGGTTTGAACTTCAGCAAGCTGTCTTGATCATATCTACTGGTCAAATGCTTTGAGTTGCTATTTAAAATTGGCTGATTACAGGTGTACCTAATAAAGTGGCTGGTGCATGCAATGCAGTTTGGCTGCACTTAGGCGAGCAGGTATCATCTGCCAATATTTGATAAGGGCTGGGTGTCTTCAGCCCTTATTTTAATCTGTTTCATTATGCATTTCCAGACACGTGCATAAAAATATGAATCTCTTGTCAGTGACATGTGTTTTTTTTATTTTTTTAATCTATTTAATTTCTAATATATTAAAAACTATTGTTAATTTACCTGTAATATTACATACTTTCAAGAAAGTATCTTTACAAGATACTGTACAATCTAGAAACTCTCAGAACAGAGAGACATGTCACTCGATTTCAGTTTAAAGCAATGGCACAGACTTTATAAGGGTTGTATAAAATAAAAATGTAAAAACAGAGTTTTTAAGGGGTCAACAAACAGATTTTGACAGCTTTTTTTTTCCAACCCTTTATTATTCCTGACTTTTCTGTTATTAGAGATTTGCTGTGTATGTAATCTCTGAGTCACACGCCCTGTTTCTGTTGCTAGGAGCTAATGCCCCAACTAGCCAGCAGGCCGTTTTTCTGCAGTTCCTTTTTTTTCCCTTTTTGGCTGCTGGTCCCTGGTGTACTTTTTCTCTCTCTCCACCCTTCCCTGCCTTTCTCCTCCTTCGCTCTCCCAAATCCCACCTCCTCCCCTCCCTTCTCCTCTACCATGTTCCAAAAGACTGCACTCATTTTTGTGTGTCTGCGAGAGAGAGAGAGAGAGAGAGAGAGAGAGAGACGGTGATTTATTTTATTTTTTTTGAGGAAAAAGATGATAAGACAACAGGAAATTGAGCTTTTGAAGAGAAGAGGGTGAGCTGCTGAAAGTGACTAGGGTTAATTAATAAATGAGAGCCAATTGGGGACATGTGGAGGGCATGAAGATCGAAATGGAAAGTGGAGTGTGACGTGTCCCTATCTGACTGCCTGCTTTTTCCCATTCTCTCTCTCTCCCCCTCTCTTTCTGTTTGCCCAGGGAGCTGTGATCGGCATCGATGACGAGGACGACAGCACATTCACCATCACTGTGGACCAGAAGACTTTCCATTTCCAAGGTGAGGTGTTCCCCCGGTTAATTCTGCTCTCTTTCAGGCCCCCTCTTCTTCTCTATGTAGTCATCACAGACAATCCTCCTCTGTGAATGCTTTGCATTCAGCCATGCTGCCCATTTGCTCTCTCACTCCCTCTCTCACTCCGCTCTCCCCCTTCCTGCCTTTTAACGTCTTGGATTGGTTTGCTCTACTGCCAGGAGACACATACACACTGGCATCTACACAATCTCAAAGCATGCTGCATGCGTCTGAGCTGTTTCTCCCTTCCTACGGACCTTCTTCGAGCTCTGAAGTTGGACTGACATATTTCGGTAAACAAGATTTGTTCCACTGCAAGCTAAACAGATTCCTTTGGAACAGAAGAAGCAATTAAGACTTTTTTTCCCTTCAGCCCTCTCCACTGCGGCTGAAGAGGAAGATTGCTGCTTATGTGTCTCTGCAGTTGAGCCACTGGGAATAATAAGGGAATACTGCTGAGCTCAGAGCTGAGCTCAGGTCTCTTCTTGCTGCTGCTCCTGCTGTTCGCCTTTCGCTGCACCGCTGCTGCCGTCGCTCACTTTCTAACAGCCAGTCGCTCCATAGGGACAGGATTGGCTCCCACCTACAGCATCGCCCCCCTCCCTCTCGTCCTGTCAGCCCCGTCCTCCTTTTGACAGGGACCCATCCTGTTCAGTACACCGCAGACACCTTTTTTACCCTGTCACTCCGCCAGGTCTTTAACTAACCTCCTCTAACTTTCGTTCATTTCCGTCCTTCCATTTGTCCATTTGTGTCTGTTTCGCCACCACCAAAACCCCGTACACTTCACTACCAGCATCCCTTTTCACCTCCTTCCTTGAGGGTCACTAGCCACAGTCCATGGGCCCCCCGCCCTTCTCACCTCCTCCATGCCCTCTCCTATGTCTGTGTTCCGAAGCTGTATGCTGTGGTTCTACAAACGCAAGGGTAAGGAGAAAACCACGCACGTCAGCATGCATGCCAGCCCGGGGCAAAAGGATCGCAAGGAGCCGTCGTTTGTTTGTCTTCTGGGATGTATAGTCAGGGTGGAGCAGTACGCTCCGTGGTGCATGGTTGAAAGGGTTTGCAGTCGAGGTTCAAGGACAGTTCAGACTACGACTGTTTAGTCACTGTCCGTGATGAGGTAACATTAAGGAGACGCTTGTATGCAGAGTCCTCAGATATTTGTACAAACTCACTGTGTTATTTTATGTTACTGGTGTTGCTGGTTCGGCTGTGGAGACGTCTTTTTTCCTCCCTCGGGATAGTAACTCGCATGCGGATTTTCACAGTGATGTATTCATCAGTGAATAATGGCTCAAATATCATTGTCTTTATTTAATCTGGTACTCTACTGCAGGTAATTGGTTGCGATGACGTTTGTCAGTTAAGATGCATTTATTTATATTTACGTTGCATTTATTTTTATCTGAGTTAACTGAGTCTGTGAGGCTTTTATGTCAGTAAAGGGAGAGCAGGAGAACAGCAGCAGTTTATGCAAATTATATTCTAATGTGGCCAAATCAATCATCAGTCAGAGAGGGAAATTAATTTCTGCGCGTTTAGCGATAGAGAGACACCGAAAGTTTCTGCTATTCAAGTTAAACCCATCTATTTGAAAGCAGCAAATCCTTGCAGTGGAGGATGTGACTCCCACGGTCATCTTTTTGTTTGAGTGAAAACAATGAAAAGTCAACACAAGACACATCTGCTCTCCGAATACCCAGCGGAGCACTGTACTGTCTCATGTATCTCCGCTGGCAGGATGAGCAAAAATTAGCCCTCGGTGTGTGCTGAACATGAGATTCTGGATGCATCAGCTGTTAGCTGAGATATCAAGAGACGCACAGGATGTTGGGCAGGACTAGTTTCTGTGTTGCTGTAAAACCATCCTAGAGTAAGAGTGTTATGCAGTCGGTCTCACAGGACTGGCAGCATCATCTGAATGGGCCAGTGTGTGGGCACAGACTAAAGCTTAGACCGTTTCATGGTCATGGATAGTGCGCCGGTGTAAAGAAAGGAACGATAAACTGAGATTAGAACTTATATTTGGAATGATGCTTTTCCTTTTATCCCTGCAGTAAAAACTGGTAATTTATAAGCACTGAACCACAGTGCTTTCTGGTACAGCACAGTCCATATTACAGGTTAAATTATAGTTCTGAGCTCACAGTCCACTGTGCTAGCCTGGAGTGCGGCTCTGTGCTACTTCTATTTAGAGAAACATCCATTATTCATCAGCCTCTCTCCCCCGGCGGTGCATCATAGCTGCCTGAGAGCCCTTTTCCTCATTTCCCCTCTTTGCTCTTTCCTGGGCTTCTGTTATCTGCTAAAGCTATCTGTCGTCTTCTCTCTCCCAGTCGGGCAGCACAAGTCCGGGATGAGAGACCTCTGTATGTTCTCTGTCTTGTCCTCTCTCTCCTGGGCCCTCCCTCACCACAAAATCACCTGCACTGTCAGTTCTGTCCTTTTTTTATATGTTTTTTTCACAGCTTTATCTTCATTTCGACCTCTCTGTTACTTCAGTGTCGGTGTTTCGGTATTTGTGTCGGGTTGAAAAGTCGCCAACCCAAGTCAACACTTATCTTCCTCTAATCTTCATTAAATGAGCAAAGTACAAAGTACTTTCCCACCAATCCACCTTCGATTAAGTAACCATTCATAATGATTTTTGCACCACGCCGGGGGGAGCTTCAGGGTCAGAGTATTGACAGCTTGTAGTCTAGCATCAGACTTTAAGCCTTCTTGCTCAGTCATGTGACCAGACATTTCATAGCATGTCTGACGATGGCAGGAGGAGAAAGAAGTAGGTTGAATAATTAACACAGGAAAAAAGGAGCAGCAGCATAATGAAGAAGGGCTGAGCATCATAAACAGACGTCACTGATGGTTTAACATGAAATCTTTGGGTTAAAAGTACAAAACTGTTAGCTTAATTAATTTATACCAATTTGTCTGGACATGATTTTTGTCTGAGTGTGTTGGTTATAACTGTACATGCACCATCTGTTGTGTGGTTACTTGTCTGTGAATGGCATTGTTTACGGTCTAGGTGACAGTAACTGTCCGTAGCTTTGTTTATATACTCAACCGGAGCGGTTTTCCAGTCTACGGGGCCGGACTCATTAAGTCACAGAATTGCTTCTTTTACAGTTGTTCATGTGGATAGTACACCATTATCCTGGTCTCCTTATAACACCAACATCATTGTATTTTTGGATATTTAAGATGTTGTTATTTTGCTTTCAGCACAAAATCCTTGCACATCCAGTTCTTTAAATTTCATAATTGTTAGATAAGGAAAAAAGGTCAAAACCACAAGAATCGAGCTTAAAAATAGTATGGAAACCACGCTGTGAGAGTTCTGAGCATTCACATGACTTAACCGTTCATGAAAGTTGGCCACATCCCCGGAGAGTCAAATACACAACCATTCAGCAGCTGCTCAGTGCATGTGGGGAGGGATTAATTGAAAAACACAGTTACAGTGATATAATGATGTTGTGCAATCAGCAAGATACTGTAAATAAGCTTGCAAAGATTTTCCTTGAATTTTAAAGGATAAAGTGAGGGGAAAAAATAATTTCTAACATCAAATTAATCGTATTATTTGGTTCTGATCGTCTATTTTCCTTTTTTCTGTTTTCCCAACCTTTCACTTTGTCTCTCCTGTACGCATCAGATAATCCGTAGCAGGTAGTTTTGCCCTTAAGCGTTCGTGAGAGGAGCTGTATCCTGTGGAAAATTCTACCAACACATACCCTCCTTTGTAAATATGTTTTTCAAGTATCAGTTCCTTATGCTGGATGTGAGGTGATCTCCGCTGTGAGTGTGGAACTGTGCACTGCTGCTATATATGTGGAAACTCCTCTTTATTTGGCAGCAGCATTTGATGATCCTATTTTTAGCCAGTTATTTGTGTTCTGTGTGGGTAAGTTTGTGGGTTTTCATATAATATTTGCAGCGCGTGTGAGTGGATGACCTGGAGCTTACTGGTGTGAGGAACGGTCCCTCCTGTATGTGCCTATTCCTCTGATCGCCCTGCTGTGCCTCGCTGCCATTGCCCAGCTTTCAGTAATGGGTTTGGTCTGCACACTTTGCTGTGTTATGACAGTAGCAGCTGAGCTGTCAGACTGTTTCATTTTTACAGGGTGGAAACGGCATCATAAAACTTTAAGAGTGGGTTTTAATGGCAGATTTGTGGACAAAGCATTTAACTTTCAGACTTTTGTCCCTTTTGTTTGGTTAAATTTTACGATACTGCGAAACGGCACGTCCCAAACTCTGTATTTATTTTTTAATCCCCAAATTTCCTTAATTATTATTTTTATTTTTATTTTATTTAAGGATATGAATTTAAACACACACTATAGATGCTGGTAACATTCACTGAAAACATTTTCATATTCAATTTTGTCTTCTTTTTTTTAGTTTTTCCAAAATTTCTAGAAAATGTTGAGAGCCGGGTGATTGTCTGAAATGTGTCTCCCTCCCACCTGCGTCTCACAGCAGGAGACTGCTTGCGTCAGCTGCTCCTGAGTAGAGCGTGCAGGAGAAAGGACACATGATGGCCGCTCGCTCGCTCATTGTAAATTCACTGGACGATTACCTGCTCTTTTCTCTCCTGGACACAAATGGGAATAACACAGATATTGTACCAGGGAGCTTGCAGGTTAAAGATTGTTTAATGAGTCGGGCATTTGCGTGCTCCCTTTTCTGTGTCACATGTTTAAATTCTGCAGAACGTGATTGTTGATGGAGTATTAACAAAGTAGGTTCCTGTCAGGTGGATGAATAATGTGCTCACACCTCCTTGGCAAGCAAATCACGGCTCCAGATGTGAATCACTAACTAGGACAAAGATTGGACTTGTGACACAGTTCACACAGTTCCTGTATTAGTTTTTCTTGAATGGCCTGGCTGAACGACATTAGCTGCAGCAAATCTGTTCCCCTGGAGAGTCTGTTTTGCTGAAGGGAAACTGAGAGGGCAGTGAGGTGCTGTCTGAGTGGATTGGCCTGAGCCTCAGCTGCCGTTTAATGTCTTTAAAAGCTTTTCTGTTGTAGCACTCCTTAGCCTGCCTACAAGCGCAGACCGTCATCTGCTGTTCTGTCTTGTTTCCAGCTCAATGAAAGATGACTCTTACACAGGATGGAGTTTGCAATCTAATTCAAGGGCATATTTAGCTCTTTGTTAACAGCTTTTGGAGATTTATCAGAGTCTATATTGATTACTGTCCTCACCTGGAACATTAGACATTGGCTGCTTTTTCACTAATTTCACTCCAGTCTTTGTACCTGACCTTTTTCAGCAAATTTCTTTTTATGGTTGTTTTTTTTTTTTTTTAAATGGTTCAAATGATTCATAGCTCAGTGTTTTGTCTGCGTATAATACACAACTTAGCAAGCGCTAATTTTATTTTGTATCTTTATTTATAAAGATTTGATCTTTAGCTGAGTCTAGAAAAAATGCTAAAGTTGAGACATTTTGACAGGCATGAAAAATTGTATTTTTCCACCAACAAGGGGATTCCCAAAGAGGTTTAGGTGGAAACTTGGCATATCTCGGCATGGTGTGCAGTGTGTCCTTAAAAATAAATGAAGTGCAGGACTAAAAACCTGTCTACAGCAGATGAACAGAAAGTCCTGTCCTTTAGAAATAGACAAAGTCCAGCAAAGTCCTGACACAGGCCCTGATAGATGCATCTGACCTATCTACTGTTTGTCTCATCAGAAATGGTCTGAGTAAAGGTGTGGGTGTCAAGAAGACAATCTTAATATTGCACAGAAACTGGACTAAAATTGGTCTCCTCAAAGCCTGGAAATCAGTATTTTTAAAGCCACGTGGGGTCATATTGACACAGAAATTCACAAAAGGCAGCCAACACCCAAAAGCTTGAATGTCCTGGAGAAGTATTCCTATTGTATAAACTCTGTTTTGGTTTGGTTTTTTTGCCTTATATACTGTAGTTCCATATATGTTTACACATGTTTCAGTAGATTTCTGAACCTATTTCCCATTTTCGTAGCAAAAAGTAAACGATGACAGCTGGCTCAAAGACTTTGGCACAGTGCTGTACAGCTTTAACACACATCCAGTTCAGTTCGGTCCATGTCTTGGCAGGAAAAACGCAACATTCCATATGCCAGTGGCAAGAAAAAGCATCCAGGAGCCATTTGCAGTGTGCATTGCATGTGCCAGAGCCTGTTCTGGGTCATTGGTTAATGTCGCTGGCCGTCTATTTTGTCCTCTGTCTTTGCTCTGAGGGTGCAGCCTCACTCTGCTCTATTTCACACGAAGATGAGAATCAGTACTGTGACAGCACAGGAAAGGAGCTCTAATTCCTCATTTTTACAACTGTCATAAAAGTTGGTCACTTTTTTGGTATTGATTCAGCCATTACTATCATGCAGAAAAAGATTTTATATCTGTAGGAGTTAAATATAGTGAAGCATATTTAAAAAGCTTTAGTTTTAATGTATTTCTGTTAGACTGCTGCCTGCTTATCCATCTTGATTGTTTTGACGGAATGGAGAATGAGAGCTGAGATAGCTGCCTGTTATTGAACATAATGAAGGTGGCGTGGCAGGAGGCCGCCCCTCCCTGTGCCTGGTTTCTTCCTGTTAAAAGGGAGTTTTTCCTTCCCACTGTCACTAAAGCGCTTGCTCATTAGGGGGTCATTTGATTGTTAGGGTATTCTTTGTTTTCTGTCTATTGTTGTAGGGTCTTTACCTTATAAAATGAAGCGCCCTTGAGGCAACTGTCGTTGTGATTTTGCGCTTTATAAATAAAATTGAATTGAATTCAGTTTATAGGCCTCAAACGCCAATAAAATACCTTTTAAAAACTCTGACTGGCTTACTCAAAGGAGAAAAAAATTGTGCACCTTTCGTTGTTGAGCAGTTTCATGTAGTTGCACACTTCCTTATGAACTGTGATACATTTAGTGGGTGTAGTTCCTCTATGAAACCGCTCACCACGAGGTTAGTAGATTCGGGCTAACCGGGTCATGATTTCCAGAGAGACAGATTTTTTTTTTTTTAAATTATAAAATATTTATTTTTTGGTGCTGTGAGCACAATGACCAAGTCCCATTTAGTTCAATTATAATCAATGGAAGGCTCAAATATGCATAAAGATTCATTCAAATTCAAAGAGGCTTTATTGACATTTATGTTAATGCAATTTAGACACAGACCTACAAGCTCTGATGAATAACTCTAATTAGAAGGAAAAGTTTGACATTTTGGGGCGGCATGAATTTGGTTAAGGGATTGGTACAGCTCTCATGTGTAGCTACAGCTAGAAAAAGGATTACCAGAATATCTCTTGGTTGCCGTCACCGAATGACATTAAAGAAATAAACCCAACCCCTTTTGTATGGGT
>VUQG01013790.1:15928-32032 GCA_015106755.1 Etia nguti | reverse complement strand
TTTTTAAAAATTGCTGTCCATACAGACAATATTGATTTGTAAATGATTAACTAACAATCTTGTCAACACAAAGTTCTTTATTTGGAGCACATTTCTACAAGAAAGATAAGTTACCGTATTTTTCGGACCATAAGGGTGCACCGGATTATAAGGCGCGTTAAGCAAAACCAAACAGTCAGATAAGTCAAACTTTACTCAACTCATTCTTCTTGCTTCCTCCACTTTCGTACCATTGATTCATTAATGTTGAATTCTCTCGCAGCTGCTCTATTCCCATGTTCTACTGCGTGACTGATAGAGTTTGAAATCCTCTTCGTAAGCATGTCTCTTAACAGGTGCCATTTTGGGGTCCTTATACACACACAATACGGTAATATTATGTTGAAGCATGGTATGTATTACTCCGCGAGGCTCCTGACTACGGTAGCCGTAATGCTCCAACAATCCATCAAGCGGTGCGGCTTCGTAGCTTACTAAAACATTTTGACAGATTTTTGAGCGCCGTGTACCACATAAAATCAGTTCCCGATCAGTAAGCACAAACAGAATTCAAACATAAGGCACACTTTTGAGAAAATGAAAGGATTTTAAGGGCACCTTATAGTCCGAAAAATACGGTACTGAAAAAGTTCTTGTGCTTAAAGTGCTTCACTGAGCTAAAATTTAAACCTGAAATATATCAAGATATATAAAATAAAAAGAAAGTCAAAATTAAAAATGCCTCAAAGGCTTCGAACTGAACATCTCAATATCTGAACATCTTACCTTGGGCATAGGCATCTGATAGGTTCCGCCCTTGACCATCTGATTGGTTTAGACCATGATATGGGCATAATGTGTGTCTGTTGTTGATCACACAGAGACTTTCAGAGTTGCAGAGACTTTTTTTTTTTTTTTTTTAACTCAAAAGGCTGGTCACACCAGTGCAACCTAGGATTTTTTTTAGTCGCACCATTGAGAAATTAGGTCGCATTTGCGACCAAATTGGTCGCACTCTAGAGCCCTGATAGGTGTTGCTACTCAGACTGTACGCCACATCAGCCCTGATATGGGAAGGAGTCAAAACCGGAAGCAAAGACATTGCCAAAGTTATTATTCCGCAAAGTCTCATGTTTTAAACTGTTGACACATCTCCTTCTGTATAATCTGTGAATCACAGAGCTTCTGTATTGGTGATAAAAACCGACACGATTGTACATTCAGGTTCTGCACCCAGCTGTGGAGGCACAAGCTGGGTTAATCAAGAGGTTGACGTGACACCAAAACAGCGGCTGTCGCTAACAGATGCGATGTCAGATTTGTGAGCCTAAAAGCTCACACAGCAGGAGTGCTGCATCAGCTTACATTTATTTGTGCCATAACCATCAAACAGACTTTAAGGTGAAGACAGTGCTGTGACAGTAGTACACTGGTGGCAAGGGGTGCATATTTTATTGAAACATGTGTTTAGTTGTCTTTTTTTGTTTCCTTCAATAGAGCTTAGGTGAGATTGTGATTTCTTTTGAGCTTTTTGCTGAGTTCTAGTCATACTGCTTCATTGTGAGAAAATGTATCCACCTTGTTCTGGATTGCTGAAGGGCTTGTACCAGATTCCAGCCCTTTTGGTTGAGTTGGTCTTGGATCTGAGCCTCGGGGATGTGGCAGGAGACATGTTGACTTTTTCAGCAGGCTGGCATGGTGGAAACAGTAGAAGTTCTGTCCCTCGTCCAGTCCCCTTGTTTATTTCCACAGTCCCATTTAAACAGTGCAGGTTCTGCATGAACAAATATGGAGGACAGACACAAGTACTCGATGGATTATTGCCGAGGTTTAAAGCCCATCTATCCCAGACGTTTCAGTCTAAAATACGCTGTCTGCCTCGTGAAGGCGGCTGGTAATTATTTCCTGTTGTAGGTTAATAAATGGAAACTGGTGCCCTGCCTAGAGCTAAGTGGTTTCTGCATCCACAAATAAAGAGGAACAAGATGTCGTCATTTATCAAATGACATTTGTGATTGCCTACTTCTGTTTTTGAATATCCAAGATGTAGGTCAAGCAATTTAATTTTTTTTTAATGGTTTCATTTAAGGATTAATTTTCATTTTCAGTCCCTGTATGACCAACTAATGTTTTTGCAGTCCATTTATGTTGCTGTTGATTTTAACACGTGCGTGATCGAGATGTGTACCACTAGAACTCGTTTGCATGTCACTTCTGCAGTGTCTAATACCACCGGCTTTTAATGAACTCGGTGCTCTGTGCTTTACTTTTACAGGCTCCTATCCTGTGCTGACCCAATGGTTTAATCACCAGGACTAAAAATGAGCATAAGCAGTGATGAGGTTAATTTCCTGGTTTACAGATATCTGCAGGAGTCAGGTATGTCCAACAAATCAATATTTGATCAAACAGCTCTGCTTGCGGTTGTACTGTTAGTAGTTTTAATATTTGGTCATGAGTAGCTTTTATTCTTGCTGCTTTTGAGTCTGTGGAAATGAACTTTGACTTCATCCTACTTCCTGCATGATCCTTTCTTCCCGCAGGCTTCTCTCACTCTGCATTCACCTTTGGCATAGAGAGCCACATCAGTCAGTCCAACATCAATGGAGCCTTGGTGCCCCCTGCTGCCCTCATTTCCATCATTCAGAAAGGCTTGCAGTATGTGGAGGCTGAAGTCAGCATCAATGAGGTCAGGGTCATTTCTATCGACTGATTAGTACACACTTGAAATATGCTGGAAAGAATAGGTGTAGTGTTTACTTATGTGTCAGTTGCTCTGATAACAGTGTGACCACTTCAGTTTGAAATTGTTTTTGGAAATCATGAATGCCAGACCACCTGACTTGTTATCAACACACTGTTAAAAAGCCAAAATTCATGTTGTTATGGAAGGGGAGAATCTTCAGCAATAATGATGCTTTGCTTATTTCAGCAAGGCAATGCCAAACACATGCTGGCTCTGTTAAAAGAGCCTGGGTGCTAAACCAAACCTGTCAGTGAGCAAGTAGTTTAACAGTCAGACCTGTTCCTCCTAATCACATTCAGTTTTTCAAAACCTGTGAACATGTTAATCTTGCAGCTTCCTTTTTTTTTCTTTTTTTCCCCAATCATTCCAACTCTTTTGGTAATAGGGTTAAATAACACTGAGTGTTCTCTTTGTAGGACGGCACCTTATTTGACGGGCGGCCAATCGAGTCTTTGTCTTTGATTGATGCTGTAATGCCAGATGTAGTCCAGACCAGGCAGCAGGCCTACAGAGACAAGCTGGCCCAGCAGCAGGCGGCAGCGGGCAGTGGCAGCAGCACGGGGCCACAGGGAAGCACCAAGAACGGAGAGGGCGCTGCCAACGGGGAGGAAAATGGATCCCACGCCTTAGCCAGTAAGTTTAGCTCATGGTTGTAAACAATCTGAATCAGCTTCTGACACCAGCTGTGTTTTCTTGTGTCAGGCAGGATGTTATTTTGAGCTAAATCCCTGATATGGAGTTATAAAACAAAGTAGTGTTGACACATTTTCAAACATGGGTACACAAAACACCTAAATGATCTGCTTTCAGTGAGGCAGCAGTGCAGCCTGAATTAATGTCACAATCAGGTTATGAGTCAAAATCTTTTTTGCTAATTTCACTAGAATGGCTTTATAATATACTGAAAGACTGTGTATCTTGCATAAGTTAAAGCTAACCCCTTTCATTGGATTATTTTTTTTGCATGATTTTGTCTGTGTGACCTCTTTGATCTTTCCCGTGACGGCTGCGTCACAGTTTGAGGGTTTTGTGTAAAGGGTTTGTGGTTTGGTTGGTTTTGACCTGACTGTGTTGTACAGTTGTGCTGTCTGTTGTTTTATCGTAAAAGGAAAATTACAGTCTGTTTTTTTCCCCGTCCGTTTTCCCACCGTGTTTTAAATACGATAACACATTGAGAATTTGATTCAGATTTAATAACGGCTCCTTATTATTCAAGTCCTCGAGGATCAAAATGAAGTCATCATTAGCCGACTCCTCGTGAGTGTATAACACGGGGTTGACTTGCTTGTATTTTGCAGATGACTCTGATTAGCTGCATCCAGAAAGTCCACCTTACATTTATTTTATTGTGTGTTACACCCGCAATAGTTCATGTGTGCTGGAGCTTTAGGACTTCCAAAACACAGATGAGCTACAATTCAGCACACTGCTTAAACGGCTCCACTGAGGATCCGGTTCCTGCTGTGTGGACACAGTGGTGTTAACCATCTGACCTCACCACCTCGTGCTTGCGGTTAAGCCACTTTTTATGAAATAAGTTAAAGCGATTATGTACATGTGTGCTGCTGTGGGACTGGTGTGGTTTGCGTGATGTCAGATTGTCATCATGAACTATCTTGTACAACATGATGCAGTTTGCTAAGCTGGTTGTTGCACGATAATGTTTAGTAAAAACTGGTTACTCCTTTTCAAATAATTCACTTTTGTAGTGGAAGAACAGGACTCTACTTATTCTTCTTTGCGTTCAATGAGAGGAAACTAGGATGTGCTTATATAACATACTTTTTCATTATTTTTTCTCATCATACATGTATTTGCATCTCTTCATCCCAGAAGTCAAGTAGAGAAGTTCACTGTGTTATGTTGTTTTACGCCCAACTTTTCCAGCTGCACTGCATTTGCTTTGCTTTCTGAAAGATAGCACAGTACTTAAAGAATACTAATGTTTTTGTTTCATGCTCCTTCCTGTAGATCACCACTCGGAGATGATGGAGGTAGACAGGGATGTGGAGATCCCCCAGAGTAAAGCCATGGTCTTGAGGGGCCACGAATCGGAGGTTTTTATCTGTGCCTGGAACCCAGTGAACGACCTCCTCGCCTCTGGGTCAGTATTACAGTTTTCTGATGGAAACGTGGGATTGTTATGGGCGAGAGCTGGCGCAGATAAGCGCGTTTCTTTGAAACATTCATATTATCACCTTTTCACCTTGTAATTCAAATAACCAAAATGATTTAGTTTACCTGTCTTGTCTCTTTTATATCAGTGATAATTTAAGTATTTTTAATCAGAGTTCACTCTTGATGATTTATTATAAAGAGTCCAGATCTGTAAACATAGTTGATGATTTTTAAATGTGATTATTAATTAAATTTTCTTGGTTTATAAAAAGAATAACTTGTTTTGAGTAGTCAGTGTGCTTTCATCACTGCTAAATGAATGTTTCTCAGTTAGTCTTTTCCTGGACATTTTCTGGTCCACTTCAGTGTAATCACCAGAGATGGGCAGTAACACGTTACTTTTTTCAAGTAACTATTGCAAAAAAAATAACTAGATTACTGTTACTTTCCCGTAAGCAGGCTGCGTTACTAGACCGTGATTTTGTTTGTGAGAGTGTCTCATGACAATGATGTACGAGCGTGCGATGCCCGTGGCAGCAACAGACGCGTGTAGATCAACAATGGATAATATGGAGTGCGGGAGAGAGTACGACCATGTAGCATTTAAAGCTTAGACGTACTTACATTACTTTGAGTATGAGTCCATAAAAACTGACAAAAACATTAGCGTCCGCTGTACACTCTGCATGGGAAGAAAACTTCTTTCTACAGCGAAAAATTAAACTTGAAATCTGAGCAAGCACCTAGCACGCTGCCACGGGAATGTGAAATTGACAGAGAAACTCACGGATCCCCTCGCTGACATGACCGCTGCGGCACTGGGCAAACCTCCACCGGCCCCACTCCTGCTAAACAGGTGAAAATAGATTTAAGAGCAACAGGACTCAGTGCCGCTGAATCTTTGATTTTATTCATTTTTTGCTGTATTTTACTTGCATCTATTTAAAAGAGTGAGTGTAAACACAAAATTTTTTTTTTTTTTATATGCTGGAATATGAAGAAAATAGGTTTAAATGTTAAACAAATTTCTTCAAGTCAAACACTGTTGCATATAATTAAATTTTTGCTTGATGCAATGTGCATAAAATAAAAAAAAATCAATTTTATATGATGGATTATGCAGAAAAAATAGAAATGGGCTGAAAGGTCTGTTGCTTTAGGTTGTGTATCATGTTTTTAAAAAGTAACTAAGAAATAAAGTAACTAATTACCTTTGAAAATAAGTAATCAGTAAAGTAACAGGAATACTTTCTTGGAAAAGTAATCAGTAATTAGTAACTAATTACTATTTTCAAGTAACTTGACCAACACTGGTAATCACACAGAGGAATGTCTTTAATGATGGGTGTATTATGTATTCAAGAACAAAACTTGCTGCAAATGTGACACATTATTTAGAAACAAATGAAACTAATTGTGACAGGTATTGATTAAACCCTCACTGACAGATAAACCGACAAGAATCATTTTTGGTGTTAAACACAATGTTAAATTCTTCTCTATTTGCTTCAAGTGTCAAACTCTGTGCACTTTATTGCCGTTTTACAGTCAGTTTATCTATAGCAGGTGGCTTTTTTATGGCTTTTAAACCAGGCAGAAAACCTCAAGAGAAAGGTTTGTTTCCATGCACCTGTTAGGTGAATGGCCCGTACATTAAACGCTGTATTTGCTCTACTCTTATTTAATTACTGAGACCAAAGTTTGTTAATCTCTTAGTCAGACAAATCCACTCATAAATCAGCTCTCTCCTGCGGTTACATCAGACATAAACTTCTCCACTCCTACGCTCCACTGTTTGTCAACATGGCTCAAGGGAAATGCCTGAATTTTTCAGCAGTTGAACAAGATGATAAAGAAGAATAATGCATGCAATCCAACAGGATGCACAACCGTTATGTGGACTGGTCAGCAGGAATTAAAAGCTGTAACATGGCCAAATAAAGCAAATGACATTTTAAACCTTTTTTCCAAATTAAACCGTCGATCCTTAAATTATAATAGTAGCCAGCCAGAGGTAAGTATTCAGCTGGCTGTTTGCTGTGTATTCAACAGTCTTGCTCCTCAGTATGTGCATGCGTCTTAAAATAAAATGGAGAAAAAAAGCGATTACATCTGGAACAATCCTGTAATGTAGGAGGGTCTGCGAAAAGGGCCAAGTATCCACATAAACCAACGTGAATGAGTTTTGTGCTTGTAAAATCTCTTTCTCCTTTTTCTTCAACAGATGATGTGAAAAGTTTTGATAGGGATTTAAAAAGATTTTGGATTTGATGATTTGGGTTCAGGTTCGATAAAATGCCTTTAAACCCCAACCCTACTCAGGAGCAGTGATGGTCAGTTTTATAACCTTATCAGTACCGATTTTAGAAGTCAAAGTCATGTGGGTGTGCCTAACGCAAGGTTGTTTTGACTCCATCAGGTCCGGGGACTCGACAGCACGGATCTGGAACCTGAGCGAGAACAGCACAGGCGGATCCACCCAGCTGGTTCTGAGGCACTGCATTCGGGAAGGGGGCCAGGACGTACCCAGCAACAAAGACGTCACCTCACTAGACTGGAATGTGAGTGAAAGTGTGATTGTGTGAAGTTAAATCGTGGTACACACACACTAACACGATCATACTGAGTGCTCTGTGTTGGTCATCTAATCTTCGGGTGTGGGTTTGTGCACCTGTGTGCATGCTAATATCCAGAACTTTTTCAGGAGGCATTACTTCTAACTATAGTCTTATATAAGGAGGCACTCAGATGAGGAAAAAAGGCCTTTTCCTTAACCAAGCTGCAAACATTTTGTGCTCTTTTCCTCTTATTTATGTTTTACTGTTACCCTTTTTTGTAGTCAAAGTCGATGCACAACACTTAACATGAGCCTCATTCATTTACTCATAAATTAGTCATAATAATTTTATAATGACTGGCTGCACCTAATGACAACAAACACTTCTTTCCTTCAGAGCGAGGGGACATTACTAGCAACTGGCTCATATGATGGCTTTGCTAGGATATGGACAAAAGATGGTAAGACTCTTGGCATCTTCTACATCGTAGCGTTTCAGGCGTTTGTCCCTGGTCTCTTCCCAAGTGGCATTTGTTTATTTCTTTCAGGTAACTTGGCCAGTACTTTGGGTCAGCATAAAGGCCCTATATTTGCACTCAAGTGGAATAAGAAAGGAAACTTTATCCTTAGTGCTGGTGTGGATAAGGTAAGACACATTGCTTTTCTTTGTAATTTTTATTATTATTTATGAATATTTCTAAGGGGTGGAAATTTTCGGTCCTTGTGGTTTGGATTCCTGGTCTGACAAAACAAAACAATTTGAACATATTGTCTTGGGTTCGATCAGTCATTACTCAAAATATTGTCTATTTTATAGAATCAAATTTTAAAAGCAGATGATTCGTAATGATATTCTGCTATAAAGTAAAAGTTGGAAATGAATTTGCATAAATGGTAATTTAATGAAAATAATTTTCTATAATTTTCTCCCTTTTTTGGAAAAAAAAGGCAATAGCATGTTGATGCCATGCATGTCTGTGCAGATATTTTGGATTTGGCTCAGTATGTAACATAAAGAGGTTGTCGCATGTCATGAATGTGAAGGGCAGCGTTTCATCTGAAATCGGAAAGCTATTTGTTCGTCCAGTCAGAATTATCAACACATGGTTCAACATTGCCACCTAGTGTACAGAAGTATATTGAAACCGTGTCACCTTGGCATGCCTATGATTGACCAAGGACTGGCACATTGTAATATAAAAGGCGTTATGTTTGTGATGTAGTAGTGTAGTTTTGTATTATCTCTGCTTGTGCACATTATTCAGTTACAAAATGTGATCTCAAACATTTTGAAAAGATGGCAAGATATTAAAAAAACAGTTTTTTATTCTATGTAATGTTTTTGATTGCTCTTTATAAATGACACTAGTTCGTCATAAATAACATCTCTATCTTCACACAGACAACAATTATTTGGGATGCACACACGGGAGAGGCGAAGCAACAATTTCCTTTCCACTCAGGTGAGTGACAGGAGTCAGCTGGATTGTTCACATGACGTTTCCTGGAGTGTTTCTGTTTTTAGGCATACGTTACCTTTAGTTGAACTGCAGTGTGAGACCACAGTGAGACCTTCACTTATTTCTGTCCAGTTTTTCTGGACATTGTGACTGATCTTTGATCCCGTGGTATTCAAGCTAGTATATCTTTACACACAAGTTATCATTTCAGTATGACTCTGACAGACGGCTGCTTTGAATGAATAGACGAAGCATTTTTATTTGTTTTAAAACCACATGTTGATCTAATGATCGAATCTAATGTGGCAGGAAGAAAACTGTACCGTGATTTGTTCTTTGTGATCTTCTCCGTCAACTTATTGCTGCATCAGCCTTAAGCTGTATCTTTACTTCTCCACAGCGCCCGCTCTGGATGTCGACTGGCAAAGCAATAACACGTTTGCCTCGTGTAGCACAGACATGTGCATCCATGTGTGTAAGCTGGGCCAGGACAGACCTGTGAAGACCTTCCAGGGACACACGGTGAGAATAGAACACTCCATCGCACAAGTAGGAAAACTACTCTGCTGCTCAAACGCGCTGTGTTTGATCAGTGACGTGCGGTGACTTTTACAGAAAGACAAAGAGAGAAGGTTGTTGCCCAGAGACACAAACAAAAACATGTTCCTTCATTATTTAACAAGATAAACTGGATCAGAATAAAACATTTATGCTGCCTGTCTACACTCTTTCCTGGCTGATGACTTGTGAAATATTACTTGTATAGTTAAATGAATATCTGCTATACCATAATTATTTACTATTAGCTGAAAATGACAAGTGTTTGGTGAAGTTTTCAAACCACTCCTTTAGGTAGAGAAGCAATAATAATAATCTGTATAATTGCAAAATTGTGCATAAAGTATCAAAAATAAGAGTTCTGCAGAAAAATGTAAATATTGCTGCTGCACGGATAAAAATGTTTTTTTAAAAAGTGTACTAAAATGTATTATTAGCGAATAAATCAACAGAATGAAAAGCGTTGGCCAGTATGATTAACTGTCAATATCTAAAATGTTAATAAGAAATGAAAGTGGAGTGTTGGTTAAACTTATATTCAGTCAAACATCATTGTCACAACTTTCCTTGCTAATGTACTAAAGCAGCTATTATCAACTTTGTCACTCTCCATCTTCTCTACGTCACACATGTTGGCCACAGTGATTAGCAAGAGGCAACTCGGTGATGCTTGTTTACTTGCTGATACTAGCTGTGCTTCCACACAAAGCCCAGATCTGACTGATGTCAGAGCATTAAAGGCAGAAGGCAGAGCCAGGTCCACTTGACCCGCACACTGGTCTGAATCAGTTGACAATAGCTGACTGCGGCCACAAGATGGCAGTAAAGTAAAGGATGAATGCAAACTGGCCAGGAGGTTTGTGACAGCTGTCTGAGATGAAAGGAGAGAGATCACTTTACGTTGGTTCAGTTTAAATTATGTCTATTTTTAGGTTTGACTATATTTAGATGGAACATTACTGTGTTAGATAATATCAGAGTGTCACTCCCTCCTTTTGGTTTCTGATAAAAGTTATAGTGCTCATAAAATGCATTCAGTCACTGGTAAAAAAAATCTACAATTATCATACCATTATGTGTCACTACCATTATCATTTGTCTCTGTCATAAGCTGAGGAGCCCGATAGGCTGGTCGTTAACTAATTTATTTCATAGAAAAATGGACTATGCAGGTCAGCAGGATTGTTCTGCGAATTGAAATGGCAAAGAGTCTGTTTTTTCATCCTTATCATTTTTGGCCAGTTTGTAAATAAAAATGTAAGCTGGAGTAAATGAAACCCTAATCTTGGGAAAGATTTGTTAAAAGTCTTGATTTTAAAGAGATTTTTGTTTGGTGAAAAGCCAGAACCTCTGCGTGTGATCCTTGTGTAGTGTATTGTATTATCTGTGTTCATGTGCACCAGTCAGACTTTTTGTTCACACTTACGTCTTTCTCACCCTAGAATGAAGTGAACGCCATAAAGTGGGATCCTACTGGGAGCTTGCTGGCCTCCTGCTCCGATGACATGACCCTAAAGGTCGGTTCACTCAACAAGATGAGGCCTAGTCGGGCCTTCATAGGAACGCTGAATATTTTTGAAGTGTCCCGAGTGTACATTACCAGGCAAATCAATAGCTTTTAAATGTTGCCTTGATTTTCTCTCACATAGATCTGGAGTATGAAGCAGGATTTGTGTGTCCATGACCTCCAGGCCCACAGTAAAGAAATCTACACCATCAAGTGGAGCCCCACAGGCCCTGGGACCAACAATCCCAACGCCAGCCTCATGCTGGCCAGGTAAGAATATAATGAACCATGTTCCTAGTTTTTCATCTTTCTTCTCTCTACGTCATGTGTCAAAGGGTATTCCTATTTATAAGGGAATGTTAATGGTATGTAAGATACCCTTGAAATTGTAATTCAGAAGAATAACTGAGTAAATGAAGAAATTACTTCTAGTTTTTTCTAGCTATAGTTTTACACAACTCGTATACTTTTGTTCTGATCAGTGGCCCACATCTGTCAGTGACTTCAGGATGTTCCTTATTTAATATACATTACATGTGGCCTGTGCTCGACACAGATGTCTACATTTCTGGGGGAAATTGGGTCAAAAATTAATGAATTTTATTTCACCTTAACAAGCCCTTTGTTGTATCCCTATAAAGAACTGTCAGTGGGTCAAGAAAATATTGGAGCGGGGTCATGATCAATTTTTAATTTTATTTAAACTTTTAACATTTCTTTTGTATTCATTTTTGCTACAAAACTCTTTTTCTTCTTTCTCTGGTTAAAAAGCAGCCCTTTCCTTTACAGCAGGGAGTTTTTGCCTCTCAGAATCTCTGCTTTAAAATAAAGCCTTTGGCCATCAAAGGCATGTAAAATGCCCTTATTCTTATGTCGTTATCATATTTAAACAACACATTTTGGCATATGAACCAGGAAGAAGATTTCTGTTGGTAGAACACCTTTAGAAAACAGTCACAGATATGAACAGGTTTTTTTAGTAAATGGGCTTTTTAATGCTAACACTTTGGGAGTTTTTCAGTTACACGTAACTATGACATGAGAGTTAAATGCTTGTTTGTTTGTTGAGATTTCATGTATCCCTTTGAAAGAACACTCCAGATAAAAATGTTTGCTTGCAGTTGGATGCGACTCTTTGCTCAGGATCTGGACATGGTTCACTACACAGTGCAAATAAGAGTTGGCTGTGGGCTAGCCAGCATTATTACTTCCTTGTATTTTCTCTGAATTCAGAGTTCATTTACTGCAAAATGTTTAACTGAATAAAGAATCACAGTAAATAATCAAAGCTTACAATGGAAACCAAAGTTATTGGTTTGATATTGGTAACATCAAGCATCCTAAAGAAAATACATCTTCATTTCTGCGTCTCAGATAACGCAGCTCTGCCGTGTTTGCTTCCCATCAGTTACGTCCCCTCTGACTGGATTTTTAGATTTTATTCAGGGGTGGGTTTCAGTTTCAGTTTTAAGTAGCAGTCATGCCCATGACGCTGTGTTTTATATCTGGGACATGGCTCTTGACACATGGCCCTTTACATCCCGCTCTCTTTCCCCTCTCTCTGCAGTGCGTCGTTTGACTCAACAGTGCGTCTGTGGGACGTGGAGCGGGGCGTGTGCATCCACACACTGACCCGCCACCAGGAGCCCGTCTACAGCGTGGCCTTCAGCCCAGATGGCAGGCACCTGGCCAGCGGCTCCTTTGACAAGTGTGTCCATATCTGGAACACTCAGGTCTGTGATGATACCTTCAAATTCAAAGCTGACCTAGTAATAAATGCTGAACCAAGATATTCTAAAGATGTTGCCTGGTATTGATGAATCTGTGTGTGTGTCTCTCCAGACGGGTGCTTTAGTCCACAGCTACCGAGGGACAGGAGGGATCTTTGAAGTGTGCTGGAACGCCACAGGGGACAAAGTAGGAGCCAGTGCGTCTGATGGATCGGTGAGTTTTGCTGGCTGAGAGCTTCGTCACTCCCAGTAGCATCCCACCCACGTGCACTCTGGCATGTGTCTACAACTTTCACACCACCTTCCTGACCATAGAAATGTGTCAGCCCCATTTAATAAAAGTCTTACCAAGTTGACCTGATAAAATAGGCTGGGGTTCTACTACAAGTACGTCTGCTGCTAGTATTATAGTAGCAGGAGTATTTGGTCATTTCTCTTGCTTAGAAACTTTCCTAAGCAAAATTGACTGTTTGACTGTAGCCATGACCTGAGCTGAATATTCTGTGAACTGTCAGCTAACAGCCTCTCGTAAATGCTGAATTCAGAACTTTCTTCATATTTGTTGGATTTTTCAGCGCTTTTGGCAGCCATGAAAGGAGCACTTCAATCTAAAGGCTTCATTTAAAGTGCTCTATCAGCGAAAGATTTATGGTCATTGTGGCATCAAATAGCTGTCTGTCTACAATTTACAGATGCTTCTTAACCAGACTCTAAAAGGTTTTTATCTGCATTTGAATGAAACTGCAGAAGTCCCATGAGCAGTTACAAGGAAGCGCGGAGTTGCAGACACACTTTCGATTGAAAAAGCTGGAGTACATCTACTGTTGAATGATCTAATTGCATTATAGGCTGATATTGATAGCATCCCTTCCGTGACATAATCAGGATTGTTAATTGGCCTTAGAGTGCTGGCTTTTATATGCTCTAAAAGCTGTTATGTGCTAATGTTTTGTAGTTGTTGTGTATGAAGCAGAACTCTGTTAGTAGTGTACCTGTTACCCAGGCACACTTTGCATTTCCCTGAAAATGTTGTTCTCGTAGGTCTCGTACTTTTCAAACATTATGCCTCTGCATTATGAGGTAATTGTCTCTTGCAAACTGACACGGCAGCGGGAATGGAAACATTCGACTAGTGAGCAGCTACGTGCCAAGCAGCAGGAGGGAATGAGGAACAGTGCAGATATGTTTCCTGTTTTTTGGGGCACAAAGGAAAGGAACTGTTTGCATTTTTGTATTATTTCAAAGTACCCCTCAAGTTGAAATGCTCAACGTATGCATTCTGTCGCTCATAACGGCACAAAGTTATACTGCTCTAGCAAGGTACTGTATAGCATGTTTATAACATGACATCCCAGACTGGACCTTTCTATACAGAGTATGTGTCTTCTATATGTGCCTATCTTGACCTAGGACCCTCCTGAGAAAGACATAAAAAATGTCCCTTTTCTATTTTGCAGTTAAACTAACAAAATAAAAATATACCTATCTGAATCCGGTTTATGTTTGCGTGAGCTTGAGTCAACAACAACAGGTGTTGTCCTTGTAACATTTAGCATTAAGTCTGTAACATGTAGTTTCCACTATTGCGGTGATGCTGAGGTTAGCTTCCAGTATGTGTGTTATTGTGTCGGTTGCATCCTGTTTTCAGAGTCGTCCAACCTCTTCAAATGACAGTTGTAAAACGCCACTAAATGATCTCCATCAAGGCAATATTATACCAGCTCCAGTCCAAAGATGCTGTCCCAGATCTGACAGTGTTTTAAACTGATTTTAAACTCCCGCCCTCGTCCCCAGTAGCGCAGATATTTGTGTCTCCGTTTTCAGCTAAAAATAGTAGAACGATGCCACAAACTGCAGAGCGGCTCTTCCTGTGACGCTCAAACTTTATTTTTAAGCTGAAACAAGTTGCCATATTTCCTACGAAACACAATTTCCATGCACTACTTAAAATTGGTGTTCATCTGTCACCACAAGCAGATTTAAAGTCTGACAAAGAAAAGCAGTGAAGCAATACATGCTTCTCAAGTGTGAAGGGTGTTTTGTGCTTTGTTGAAGCAGGCTGCATCACCGCTGATTTTTATCACTTTGTTTGATCGAACGGAGGTTTTCAAACTGAGGAACTTGTTTGTTTGCGATGTTGATTGCATCTGTTTTAGAAAATGTCCTGGAAAATGTACATTTGGGGGAATGATCGTGTAGATTTCAGATATAAGCCATCTCAGCTTTAAACTCTCCTTTTCTCCCTGACCTACTTCTTCAGACGTATACATCTCGTCTTTCACACGTACTCTGAATTAAGTAGCGTCACGTGGAATGAGTTACTGCCATTGGTCTGTTTGCGTACATACACTGATTATTATAAAGACAAAGGAAAAAGTGGTGCAGGTTAAAATAACCTTACCGTACATGTGAGAAAGAGTCAAATAGAAACTGTCTTAAATTGGACTGTTGGTGACCTCAACGATATCTTTATTATGTTGAAATCCCCACTAGTCTTCTTCACACACTGCAGTGTGTTCAGTTTCCACAGTATCACATTTTGTTGTGTTTTACTAGCTTGCTGAACACAGTTGTCTAAACAGGCCGCATGCCTTCTGGTCTTTTTGGGGTCCGATGGGAAAGTATTTGCACACCTTGAAGCATACACACAGCTTCTAACTATGGCAGAAACTGAAACTTGTGGCACACGGGCTGACATTTTGTCTAACCACATATGCCTTCCTGGTTGACAGGTATGCGTACTAGACCTGAGAAAATGACACTCATCGGGGGAGCCGTGGACCGACTACGAATGTGTACATAGCCAAAATGACTGTCCCTGCCTGTCCGCCACACTGCTGTAGTCCCACAGATGCCATGGCCTGCCGTTACAGCCAACTGGAGCACGCCCTCCGTCAGACGTAGACCCAAGGACCACACCATGGCAACAAACAGTTTATATGCAAATGCATCAGATATGCCAGGTCTGTATGGACATTAATGGAGTTAAACATTTCTTTGTAATCACACAGTATAAACGTGTCACCACAAGCAAACCAAAACACCAGGATTCCTCTTGATTTCCTCTTTTTGTCCTTTGTATCCAACTTGTAAAGAATTTTGTTCTCTGGTGTGTGCATATTGCATATGTCAGCATTTAGTGTCCTGTGGACATTGTTGTGTTGAGTTTGGACTTTATTGATCTCTGTAAATTACATGTGAGATGGGAGAGAAGAGAGAGGAGATGGGAGATTTTTTTTTTGTTTTGTTTTTGTTTTTAAAGAAAAAAGATGTGGATGTTCAGAGTCGTTCATTGGGAGATAAATTCATTTACTGCAGTCTTTGAGGTTCAAAAATGCAGATGTATAGTTTTGTCAACTCTATTTTTATCCAGTAGGTTCGTTCCATTTTTTTGCCATTTAAAAAAAAAAAAAAAAAAAAAAAAAAAAAAAAAAAAAAAAAAATTAAAT
>VUQG01013790.1:1233-15908 GCA_015106755.1 Etia nguti | reverse complement strand
TTGGAAAAAAAAAAAAAAAAAAAAAAATTTTAAAAATTTTTTATAAAAAAAAAAAAAAAAAAAAAAACCTTTTTTTAAAAAAATTTTTTAATTTTTTAAAAAAAAAAAAAAAAAAAAAAAAAAAAAACAACTAAAAAAAAAAAAACTAAATATGAAGCAGTTAATCAAAGGTTGAACTGTCCTTTGTTTGCAACCTTTATCCTCAGAAATGGTGTTCAGGTAATCACAGTTCATCAGGTTATGTTGGTGCCCTGAAGAATTCAAAATCTCCTGGCTGAAAGATGATCTGTGTAGCTTTTAACACGGATGACATCAATGCTGTTAAAGAGCGGTCAGCTTCAGGTTCACGTCTTTGAAACTCACCTCGTCCTTGATCTGTCCACACAGCAATCACTTGGTGAGAGAGACGGGAAAACCAGCCCATTACTTCATCGGATTTGTAGAATTAATAGTCCTAACTGTGCTTGTTTTCTCAGATAATGGCTTGTTGCTATCCATTGTTTTTCATAATGCGGCTTCGTTGGTCTAATTGCTTCTTGTTACCGGAAACAATTAGACCAAGATCATCTGGAGTATTGTTTCCTGCTGTTGTCAGGTAGTAGTTGCCCAGCATTAGCACACACTCTCTCTGGAGACAGGCTGTGTTCAGGCCTATGCACGGATAGACGGCGCTTTTGTGTGCAGTGTTCAGAGTTGGCATTTTGAGGCAAGCCTGTGTTGTTGAAAAGCAGACTCTCAGCATATGACTTGTTGTAACATGGTATCTGCATATAATATATATATAAATACATTTATGGCTATATATCTGTGCTACTACAGGGGATTTTTTGTGTGTGTGTATGCCACTCCTGCGCTATGGGTGGACTTTAAAGTAACCTTTTCAAGACTCTTGAAATACAGTACGTGATGTTCTTGTGCATCACTGATAGCTGTGACCATGAGGAATGGTTTTTATTTATAAAATACCATTAAACAGTTATAGCTAAATTTAAAAGAAAAAGACAAAACGGTAGATTTTTTTCATTGTTATTTTTTTTTAACCTGCACTTTAGGTTCAAATGGAGAAACGCTCTCAGGCGCATCTGATTTAAAAAGTCCCTGAGGATGGCTCAAGTGATGTAGAACGCGTTCAGTAGGAAAAATAAGGTTAGCAGTGTCTAGTCTGACTCGTAGGGCACTTCAACGTTGAAACAAACTAACTTCATGGCATTCCCGCTCTCATCCCGTAGCCATAAAAACACCTTCGGCTTGATATGTGCACACACGTCGCTGGATAATTCAGAGGTTTTGTTCAGCATGTTACTTGTCTTTTTTTTAAATACTGAAGCTGAAAACTATGCTGAAGTTTGCTTTAATACAGCCAACAGTTCTTGGAGTGAATCACAAGGACACCACTTCAAATGATGTCTATGACGGTGGAATGGTATTTTATAATGGTTTGTTTTTAGACGATAAGCTTTTTACACTGCATTCAAGTGTGTTTGCAATTTTTTTTGTTTTTGTTCCTTCTGGAAGTACTAATTCTATCTTTGCTATGTTGGAGAACCCTTGAAGGTTTTGTACTGATCAAAACTTTTGTAATTTTGATTTATTTGTAGCTATATACTCAAAAGGAACAACAAAAAAAAAAGAATCTGGATTTAATTGTTGATGTATTTTAACACAACGTGTAAATACTGATTTTAAGATTTGTTTTTTTTTTTCGTCTTTTCCCTTGTACTCTCTTTCTCTCTCACTCACATGGCTGCAGTCTGCAGCCTCCTGATCAGACTGTTGTAATATCACTCAGATCTCAAGGTCTAGAATAAAATCTATTTTGATAATATCAACGTCTTTGCTCCTTTGCTTGTTGATTTCCAGTCACTGAGTCATTTTTCTGGTACTAATTGAATGAATGGGTGGTGTTTGTACACACGTAGAAGCTGCATTATTTCATTTACAGTAAGTTTTTCTAAAGAACACTTGAATAGCTTGCTTGTTTTCTAGACCAGCGTTGTGGCTCATGGAAATCAGATATCCAGTACCTCAAAATATTGTTACCTAAGACCAATAAAAAAACAATTTACAACATAGAAATGTCAAACATAACAAAACATGTTAATTTATGCACTCAGTAATTGGCTGGAGCTCATGGGAGTTGGCTGACCTGTGGAACAGTAATAACATGGTAAACCATAGGGTTGCCATTTTTGGCACTGTGGGCCGGTGCAAAGTCCCGCTGGAAAAGGAAATCTCCATAAATATTTATTAGTTTATTTCCCCTTAAGTGCTCTGAAATATGGTGTTGACTTTGGACTTGATAAAACGGCACACCAATCGTCACCAGCACTAGCACCACATTTTTGGCACCCAAAATCCCCACAGACTGGAAAGACTTCGCACTGGACTTAATCTCCGCTATGACTCCAGACTTTAAGACCTGGATTTCCTTTTGACCACTGAGCAACAGTCCAGTTCTTTTCTTTTTTTCTTACTTCAGGTAAGACACTTCTGATGTCTCTGTTTCAGGCATGTGCTCATATTACTACAGCGACAGTTGTAGCAACGTCAGTGCATAGAGAACCACCACGCACAAACACTGGCCTCAATCCACTCCTTATGAAGCACTCTCAAGTTCCTGAGATTCCTCTCAGGGCTGTGGTTTTCTCTTTTCCTAACGCGGTTTTCTCTTCCAGTCAACATCCTGTGAATATGCTTCCACACAGCTCTCTGAGAACAGTACGACAGAGTATTAGGGCCACATTTGGAAAGGAAAATATTCTTGATCGTTTTGAGAATAAAGTCAAAATGCACAGATTACAGTTGTTGTTTTAAGATAAATGTTTGTTATACCATCTACAAAACGGCTTGTTTAGATGAGCTGGTGAAACAAATTGATCTGCCGTCTTGTGATACAACAACATCCTCTTTATTGTACGAAGGTGTAACCATCGATATCCTTATCTGTCTGCCAGCCTTTTCATTTTATACAAATGCACTCTCCCTGTTTGTGTGGGTTTTTTTTTCCGTCTGATCAGACTCAACTTTCTGCACCATCTTTACAGCATCTTTATACTTATCACCACAGAAATCGTTTCCTTCCTTGTTACTAAAAGTGATTCTGAAGTATGATTTCACTAACTCAGAGAGTATAGCAGCCGTGGCAGTTTGTCTTGAAACACCAGCCGTTACCTCCACATTTAGACTTTATTCTCCAAATGATCAATTCTATTTGTTTTCTTAATGTGTCCCTAATACTCCTTTGTAGAACAGTCATAAACCAAAATGAAGCCAAAGGTATTATATAACATTTATGTAACATGTGGGAACAGAGAATATGTGAAAATAGTTTTTTTTAATTAAATGATGACAAACTTCTTCCTGATTTTTTATTTATTTATTTATCGAGATGCAATAATATTTCTATGAACAAAGTGAACCTCTCACTTCACTTTATTCCAGCATTTATAGGGTGGACTGAAAGTCAGCTCTTGTGAAAGTGAAGCAATATTCCATTTAAGGTTACAGTAAAGGAAACAACGTATATGTATGTGGTATAGGCGAAGGCAGAACGGTGCGATGCCTCGCCTGTGACATTTGTGGCGAGTTTATTTACAGTCGTCATGGTGAACTTTTAATGATTTCTTCAAACGGTTCTTTTTTTTCAGGCTGGAAACAGTATACATTCTTGGAAAACAACAACTGGTTACACAAGTTTGAATTTTTTTGTTTTTCTCTAATACACAAAGGTTCAACAGCGTACATTGAAGCTAAAATATACCATGCGTTTTAAATTAACAAGGCCTGTTAACCACTTGAGAGTGATCAGTGGTCGTTATTCACGAGAACAGGCATATTCTTTTTGACTGTATACTTTTACACATAAAGACGACCCCCGTACCCTTAATGACGAGTTTTGACGCCTCAGTAAATATCTATAAAGATGTGGTTTCTGGGTTTTTCCCGAGGGTAGCTGCGTAGGCAGACACCACCCTCACCAACTTCTTATGGAAATTCAGTCATCTTGTTCTATGAGGATGTCTGAAACATGACACAAACGGCTCAGTAGAGTTCCTTCTTTTTCTTCAGCTTACAAGAGGTAAAGAGTCGAATGATTTGTCTGACAGCACTCATTGGATTGACGAATACTCAGACCAATGGAAAAGTCCAACAAACACAGTGAGCCATTTTTAAACAACGCCAAGATCATCAGTTCAAACAATTGTATGTAAGTACAAGTTGTTCAGAGGTGTCAGGGTCTGAAAGAAGACCCAAAGTGTCACTCTCAGATATTCAGGAGCAATCCAGGAACCACCAAGGCTCAAGCCTGCCATGAAGTGGAAACTGCTGGAACACCATGGACTGCCATGACAGGCAATCCCTATGATGAGCAGATGTAAACATCTGACCACAAGTAAAGATCATAGGATGCTCTGCCATGTTTTCTTATTTACTACTGATACAAAACCAAATAGCTGACATCACAAAAAGCTTAACTTCACAGTCCTTGCTGTACTTTTTTTGTTACTGTTTACAAAAGAATTACAAAATGACTCAAAAAAAATGTAAAAGTGTTGTTTTCTATTGTTTCGGTTCTTCATTGAAGCTGCTCATTATATTTAGACTACTTAAAATATGCCACCAAATTCCAGCGTCACGTATTTGTAATATCAGCTCAAATCTTGACTGACGTTAATGGGCAATAATACGTACACAGACACACTCCTGGACTTTCGGTTAAATAATGTGACAGATATTTGAAGCCATGCCAAATCTGATAGCACAGACACCAGCACAACCAGAAGTATATTTGTTTGTGGTTGCATGGATGGAGAATTAAGGGGATGCTATTGGAAGAGTCATTGTTTTCAGTCAATCAGTTAAAAAGTCACCTAAGACAGGACTTTAAAAGCACTGTCAGGTGATATACAGTGCACACTTCAATGCACTGTTCAGGTGGGAAACCTTCAGTCCTGGGATTCACACTGATGTCACTTTGACATCTAGCACCAAATAGACATTGCTCATTCAGCCAGAATATAAAGAAATTAGGGCGACTGCAGACTTTTTTAGCACTGGGTTACAGGAATGGGTGCCTGCCTATCACTGCCTACGTGTGGATATATACCTAAAGGAAAATACTTGCATAACTTTCCAAATATGAACTTAACAGGTTTTTTAATAGAAACTGTAAACTCACATTCACTTCATTCTGTTCCAGCAGATGAATGATTGTAGCCTGAACCTTTTGTAGAAAGAGAGCCAATAAGACATGAAAGCTGGCATGCTTTAAGCCCCATATACAGGAAGACTGAAAATAAAGGAAAGACTCTTAGAAATAGCTGTAAGCAAAAAACAAAACTTCAGTTCCTGTTAAACATTTTGCAAAGCTTGGATCTCATTCACTGGTGAGTCTCACAGATAACCTCTTACAATCAGATTGCTATGAAACTAGATTAATGGGTTAGTGTACTGCATCCAGTTTACATTCGGGGTTTTAAGTGGCATGAATGTCACTTAAAACTGATCTATCTTTTAGGTAGATAGATCAACACGGTTACTTGTCATGCCCTAAAGACAGCACTGTTAACTAT
Organism: Etia nguti; assembly: GCA_015106755.1. Taxonomy (NCBI): domain Eukaryota; kingdom Metazoa; phylum Chordata; class Actinopteri; order Cichliformes; family Cichlidae; genus Etia; species Etia nguti. Next base: position 10,335 of record VUQG01013790.1, on the reverse strand, counting down.
GCTTGTCGCTGTCATTGGAATTTGCATGTATTCAGTTGAGCGTTTATACTGATAAACTGATAATAAACTATGCCTGACGTTAAAACTTTGTAGTGGTCAGTGGGGGAAAAAGTGGTGTGGACTTGCTATTATTATTTATAAAAGTGTTATGAGGCCTCTCACACTTCCTTTGTTAGTTCACATGGCAGAAACATGAGGCCTGGCAACCCTGATGGATCTGACGCTAACTAAACTAAAGCAGTTGTCGCTATGGAATCATCATCGTTATTATTATTGCTTGGTGATTTTATGCCTGGTCGCTACAGGTGTCACTACTTTTCTTGTGGGGTGATGTGCCTCCTTTGGTTTATACGATTATTAGATTGGCATTTTTAAACTCCGTTTCACAATGAATGCTTTAATATGACGCGTTTCAACAAGGCATAGATAAGAAACACACTTTTAAAAGACGGGTTTTTAACGGACTGTGTGCTTCTATTTAAATTAGCCCTCCCCCACCCCCCCCTCCGAGAGGCAGTTTGGTTCCTTCCAGCTACAGAGCGATCAATTAAACATTCAAGTTCGTGGACTGGTCGGCAGCGGCTGGGGGAGTTCTGTGGTGTTGACCGTAGTGTGAGGTACGAACAACCACTCACATTAAGCTGTGGAAATATCACGAATTTAATGCTTTAATTCAATTTCAAGATCTTAAGAATTTCTTTGGTTAAATGAATTTTAGTGGTTAATATTAATCCACAAGTAATCGCAAAAAAAGCTAGCTTATCGTCTTCTGTTGCTACTTGAAGCTAAATAGTTTTATTTTTAAGAGCGAGCCAGCGAGAAAAGATAAAACTTTTATTTGGTTACGTGTCAGCTATCTTTTCACAATAAAGAGAGAGCGAAAATATTTCCCATAGATTCATATACACACTTAGAGACAAAGGAGGAAAGACGAAGTCAAGTGTTTCGGATGCTTTGAACCAGTTTGTAGCCGCTTTAAATAGGTGGTAATTATGGGTAATTATGAGTGACTCAGTCAAGCAGTGAAACAAGTTTGTTCCTTCCATCGTTAGTGGGAATTGTTTTCTTGTATGTTTTGCAAACCATTCTGCTTTGCTGGAGACTGTTGAAGTGTGTTCCTTTTTAGGAATTGTCTCTTGCTCTCCTGGTTGGGCTTGTATTATCATTGTTTGGGCAAGGGAACTGAAATGCATGGCACTGCTTTTATATCACGTAAAAATTTATACTGGCGTTATCGTGGACGGTATGAAATGGCACAGCCCTGCAAGTTGAAACCATGGACTGTTCAATGTACAATGTCACAGTGGCTGCATTTTTAAGCCTCAGCATTGATAGTTGTTGCTTTTTCTTGGTTCTAGGTTGTACTGATGCTTTTTAATACTGTAACGTTTTCTATTTTAATATGGGGTCTACGGGGACTGACTCATTTTTATAGTAGCTTCAAGTGGGACATAGAGGAACCGCAGAAACTTACATAAAATATATCTATCTATTGTTAGAGAGCTCTCTTGTAGATTTCTGTTCAGAAATGAGTGCAGTGTTTGTCTTGTCTCTGATTAAAGAGGGGAGGGGTTCACAGACTGAAGAGACTTCCCACTGGACTCGATCTCAATCACTGGACTCCAGACTTTAAGACCTGGATTTCCTTTTGACCACTGAGCTACAGTCCAGTTCAGGTGTGTGCTCATATTAGTATAGCGTCAGTTGTAGCACCTTACCTGACAACGTCTGTGTGTGGTGGTTCTCTATGCACCAACACTGGCCTCAGTCCACTCCTTGTGAAGATTTGAAGATTTCCTCTCGATTCCATCATCTGAATCGTTGTCAATTCAGCCCCTCAGGGACTCCTGCATTTAGAGTAGACACTTGTCTGTTGGGTAGTTTGCACACCTGTGTGCTAAGCTTGACCATATTTGACTCATTATGAAGCTATTTTTGAGATCCAAGACTGAGAAGTTGGAATCGTGCATTGAACAAGAATGGGGGAGTGTTTTAGTGTCAGCTGTCCTTCAACTCTCAAAAGTTGGAAGTTGCAACCATGTCAAACATACCTCCAGACCATCTTTTTCGAAACATGCTGCTAACATCCAATTTTAAAATGAGATTGTTTCGTAAAACAAAACGAGAAACGTTTTATTCGTCCCATATTTAGCAAATCCATTTGTCTGTCTTTTGTGCTGTTTTCAGTTAAATAAGAGTTGAGTGATTTGCAAATAATTAGCTTTTTGCTGCATTTTCCATTGTCCAAAAAAGTGTTTTAAATGATTCTGTCTATAGTCAACTACAAATACAGCTCTTGCTGAAGTAATTATTAGTATTTATACCATTAGTAATCTTTGTAATCAACTGAGTCTCTTTAAAAGTTAGTCATTATGTCTTAAAATGTGGAAAGCACAAAGAGGGAGATTAATACTTAAACCTTATAACTGTAAATATTCTTTTTTGTTAAACAATAGTGGTAACTTAACAGACTGATAATAGGGCAGGTAAAAGCACCTTTGGTTGGTCCCTTATTTCTACAGGGCTTGCCACAGCTGCTGGATCTGTGTGTTTGATTTGGCAAACATTTGCAGGATGGCCTTCCTGAAGCAACCTTCCCAATAAATGTAGGCGTTGAACTGGAGTGCAAACTATGGCTGAAAATCACTGGGAAAAGATTTAGGGAAAGCTAACCTCTGAAAAACAAGCTTTCAGCAATCATTTAAAACTGGTAACAGGATCAGTCTACCTGATAGACTCGAGCACAATTTATGGTCCCCCAAATGCGTCCATCCACGTACACTTTTCAGTCAGACAGAGGGGAGAGCAGGGTTTTCACCCAGCTGAGATGCGCTCCCGTGCAGTTTTCCAAGATCGTGACTGCAAATTGCTGGAAGTGGATGACGTAAGCTACTTCCGAATGTTGATTGGTTAACAAGTGTTTCAAGGCAGTTGAAGAATGATGGGGAAGGATGTTGACAAAGGGAATGTCTTTATTTTTGGAATAGCTCTTGAGCTAAACGTGCAGCTGACGCAGGCGACTGACTTTTACGTCACCAAAACGGTGGGCAGAGGGGGAGCAGTGGCCCGGAAATGATGCATTGCTTTCCGGTGTCCAGCGCACTGTACATGAGTGCACAAAGTAGTGTTTAAGGGTCTCAGACGATGGTTTAAGCCATTAGTGCTGACATGAACAACTGTTGCTGAGGCTTTGTGGTGGGTTTCCAACAGCTGCAGAGCGGTCAGAGTAATATCCTTCACACAGGCACTGGGATAGCAGAAGGTATGACCACCGCACACCGCCACGTGTCGGCGCATAGAGGTGCCAAAAACAAGCACCGTGGGTAAATGCGGCTTTGAAGTGGCTAACACTAACATCTGAGCCATCTAGGTTAACATTTGATAACTGTTCAGTACTGCAGTGTTGTTGAAATGGGAGCTTTCTTTGTTCAGTGTTGTGAATATTAACTATTTAAGCTGCTGCTGAGGGGAGGGGCTGTATGTCTGCCTGTCTGCAGCTATGCAGTATCAAGTTGTCAGCTGGAGGCATCACAGAGGGCGCTGTTGGTATCAGTAGTGTTCCAATTGAAGATCTAATCCAATTTAGGAATTTACTGCTTTAAAAATCAATCAGTTTGTAAGTGCTAGGTGGCTCATTACCAAGGTGTCATACAAGAAACATGTCATGATGGGTAAAATCAATGAGCTCTCTCAAGACCTTATTGTTGCAAAACATACTGATGTCATTGGTTACAGAAGAATTTCTAAACTGCTGAAGATTTCAGTGAGTGCTGTTGGGGCCATAATCCGGCAGTGGAAAGAACATCATTTCACCATAAACCGATCGTGACCAGGTGCTCTCTGCAAGATTCTAGACAGAGATGTGCATTACTTAAAGGGAAGCACCTGATCATGGCCGGTTTATGCTCACGATTCAAGGCAAAATGGTGCTAACCAGGAAGAAGTCGTATGCAAAGAAACAATAAGAGGCTGGGTTCACAAATCATCATGCAAATACCATGAATGGAGTGAAAGACTAGATTATTGGTTTTGGTGCCAAACACCCTAGTGTTAAATGTTAATAAAGTAAATTAATGACGCCTGTAACTGGTTTTAGGGCTTTCCCAAAATTAAAAACCGTCCCAGTGATCTGAGCTCCTTTTGTGGCTGTTGATCAAATAAGCATGTGGGCATTACTGTGAGTGTGCGAGTGGGAAGCCAAGCCTGAGCACAACTCTTTCTTCACACTCTCCCAGTACAGTTAGTCATGTGCTGATGCATCATAGTGTAGTCTTCCACATCTGTGACCTCCTGACAAACATTTCTGTCTAATCAGGTCATTTTGTGTATTTTTAGACTTCCAACACACCGGCTCTCAGGTGAAATTCAGGGCACTCCGCATTAGGATTTCATATTTCCTGTTTTGATGGAGTGGAGGCTGCTACATTTCATTATAAAGCTAAATATATAAAAAGGGTTGTGATACTGAGGCTTTGGTGTGACACTGAATGGATAAATTGGAGGCGTTTCATAGTTGTACCTGTCAGTACGTTGATTAGGTTGCCTGTCACTGATTGACTGCACATTTTGCATTGACTCTCTTTTGAAGGTAGTCCTTTCCTGGTATTAGACAAAGGGACCAGTGATATGTCCGTTGGCTAGTATACAGGATACAGCGTGTTTATAGTGCATTTATCTTCAGATTCTGATTGGTTCCTGCCGGTTCAGAAAATCCAAAGGTGTGTGTGCGCGACGTGTGCAGAGAGTTTGCTTATGAACTTGAAAGTAATGTTTGTCGGAGCAACTTTAACCTCTTATCATGCCCTGTTGCCGTCCTCTTATTGTCCTTCCTGCACTTTACCACCACCTACCTAACACTGACTGCAGTAAAAAGAAAGGGAGGGCGGAAGAGCAGAGATGGTTCATTCAGAAACAGCCAGCAGTCTGTACACACAGACCAAGAGAGGGAACAGAAAGACAGAAGAAAAAAAAAAATCACTTCACATTCTCACTCGGACTGTTCCTCCCACAGGGGGTTTGGCTACTTCACAGAAGACTGATGCCAGCCTCTGTTGAGTCTTTTGCCTCTTGTCATCTGAAGGAGAGGTCAACGTCAGCCAGCAGAGACGCACTGCGCGGTCAAGAAGGCAGTTCAGTGTAGGAGAGGAGGCTGTCGCTGGATTCACACAGTGAAACTTTCTTTTGCCGGTAAGTGCTAGAATAATCATTCAGGTTAAAGTTTGCCTCCTCCCCACTCCCCACTCCCCGTTTCCTTCTCAGTTTGCTTCTGTGCTACAAGACTATTCATACAAGGGGAATAGATTAGGTAGAGAAACTGGCTCAAGGCTGCTGTCTGTTTACTGTATCCTGAATCCTGTAGCAGAGTCATCGGTGTAGAGAAAAGTGGAGCTGTTAGTCCTTCGGTCAACAGTCTGAACCGTACAAGTTATGAGTGTACTGCCGGCTTGGCTAAATTATGAACATACTATAGAATAGTAATCTAAGATAAACTGTTAAGATGTATGAGGGAAAAAAAGCTAAGAAATTTCAGTTTTAATTGTGCACAGTTTCAACTGCCACAGGAGTCCTGAAGATTATCTGTCAGATATAAATGTATAATAGATTAACTGGTTCATTGTTTTTATGCATGTTTAACCTGTTTTTTTTTTTTTACACTTTTTTTTTACTGAAAGGCTTATGAGAAATGCCACATGTTCTTCTTTACTCTGTGCGTGTAATGGATAATATTATACTTCTGTAAAAGTTGCATGTAGTTCCTCATTTCCACATGCATCTAAAAAGAGCTATAAGCTCTGACCTCTGCACATCCAGATAGCACTGAATGGAAATGATATTTTTTGGGTCACACTGCCTTCACAGCTCGTGTTACAACATTGTCTTTGTTAGCTGTGCATTGTTACACGTCATCCCCTTTCTAGGAAGGCACATTTCCCTCCGTAAACAGATATCTCAAACCTTTAGGATAAATACCCGACAATGTCTATCCCAGTTATTAAGGCTGAAGCATGTTTTTAATTCTATTATGATTTGAGTAAACAAACCCTGTAAATTCATGCTAACATGTCATGCACCATTAAGCAGCCTCCCTTCGGCAGGCTTGTAATGAAGACATAAATCCATTCCCTCTTATAAAATATCTGGGAAAAAAAATAATAAAAGTAGCGCATCACGCAGGCAGCAAAGTAATAAAACTAGATGAAATATTAAGCGTTTCTGTGTGAGAGCGAGAGGAGGTGAAGCGTTTTTCATTATCGGGCAGAGAGAAACAAAGGCCTTTCGGAGCCACTGACCCCATTAGGCACAGGCCACCCAGTGATGTTTAAAAAGCTCTCGGGGTGCACTGGGAGTCGCATGCCCTGCGTTCATTCTGACCCAACAGCAGCCCCACCCAGCACCCCTCTGGTTTTAGCCAAGGCCTTGACGGAAGCGAGTTATTCTCATCCTGTATTGTGCTGCTGAGCTATTCTGACACCGTCCATTGTATCAGAGTGTTTTCCATGACTCTCAGCGATTTCACTGGGTCTGCGCCGTAAACCCCTCCATTATGGACGAGCTTGTATTGCAACATTTGCTGCGTTGGCTTTTGCATTCTTTTCGCCCACCTCATGACCCCCAGATTCCCCCCACCCCCCGACCCCGCCACCATCTCCCATCGACCACAAACGGTCCGCTCTGCAGCTAATGGTACGATTCTCGGACTTGTACATGCGTGCTCACGCGGTGATGGCGGGCAAAAAGTATGTTTTTTGTTCAGAATTTGACATGAGAGATGCATCTGCCACACTTTGCCGCCAAGAAAGACGGTATTGGCTTGAGAAAGCTTTTTGAATGTTTCCATTTCGTCCTTTTGAAACAGGCTTATTACAGTTTCGCATTTTCTGATTAGTTTTTTTTTTTTTCATTTAAAATTTTTGTTTTTTTAGTTCAGTTTATTTTCGGTTAGTTTCCAGAGTGGACTTTTTATTTTAGTTAACTAAAATGATTTTTCACATCTAGTTGTTGTTTTTAAATGTGGTTCTAGTTGGCTATAATCACCTTGCACAGAGAAATGTTTTCTAAACTCCAAACTATAAGTGCACTCTCTCTCTTTGCAGAACCAAAAGTTAAGTGGGTGAATAATGAGTCTGCTGCTGCTGAGTGACTGAGTGGCTTTATTCCTCCCCACCCCGATGGATCACACTTCCCAGCAGCCCCCACTGACTCTCACCAGTGCCTCTGCCTCCTGCTGAATGTTGGAGAGCCTAGGATGGAATACCAAGCAAGTTATGCTCTGAGGCAATCAAACAACACTGTCGACCTCCATTACCTTACCCCCCCTGAACGCACCAACAGCTGCTCCACTGCCGCCTCCTCTCAGACAGGGACCGCAGCCACTAGTTGATCACATTCCAGGATGTTTCTGAATTTCCGCCGGGTTCGAAAATGCCAGTTGGTGCAGGTGATGACCACCTGCCTGGTACTCTCTGTGGTGATGGTCTGCTGGCAGCAGCTGGACAACAGCGTCGTCAGCCACGTCAAATCCTATTCCTATCGCTACCTGATCAACCGCTTCACCTACATCAACGAGAGCCTCACCATCCCCCGAAAGCAAGCCAGAATCTTCAGCAACTTCCACTACCTTATGGACCACCCCAATAAATGCGTCGGGAAAGATGTTCTCCTCCTCCTCTTTGTCAAAACGTCGCCAGAGAATATTGAAAGGCGAATGGCCATCAGGTCCACCTGGGGGAACGAGACCTACATCCAAAATACCCTGGGGGTGACGGTCAAGGTGGTGTTCGTTCTGGGAACAGTTCACACCAAGGAGACGGAGCCTTTGTGGAGCAAGAGGAGTGGCGCTGGTTTTCAGGATCAGATCATCCACGAGAATCGTCTCCATGGCGACTTGATCCAGCAAGACTTTCTAGACTCCTTCCACAACCTGACCCTGAAGCTGATCATGCAGTTCCACTGGATGCACAGCCGCTGCCCACACGCCCGCTTCCTCATGACCGCCGACGACGACATTTTCGTCCACATGCCAAACCTGGTGAGCTACCTGCAGGACGTGAGCAGCAGAGGCGTTAGAGACTTCTGGGTCGGTCGAGTGCACAGAGGCGCGCCGCCCGTCCGCGACACGCACAGCAAATACTACGTTTCCTATGAGATGTACCCCTGGGTGACCTACCCGGACTACACAGCTGGGGCTGCGTATGTTGTCTCCAGTGACGTCGCGGAGAAAATCTACCACGCCACTCTGACCCTGAACGCATCCATTTACATAGATGATGTGTTCATGGGCATCTGCGCCAACACCGTGGGTGTGTCACCACAGGAGCACATTTATTTCTCAGGAGAGGGCAAGGCGCCGTATCACCCATGTATCTACGCAAAGATGATGACTTCACACGGCCACATAGAAGACATTCACGACCTTTGGAAGGCAGCAACGCACCCTCAGGTGAAACAGCAGGTCTCTGGATTCTTAGGGAATCTGTACTGCACAGCTGTGAAAATGGCTCTGCTTTGTAAACCCTACTATTTCAACACCTACCCCTGCAAAGCAGCCTTTTCCTAGTATTACTCAAGGCTTTGTGCGTATCATCAGACTGTGAGTGCAAATGTGTCACACTGTAGATCATGAGCACATGAGGGTACTGCTGCAAATATTACCTCAGTCCTTTCAGTCGGACATTCACATCGAAGCGCTGTGTTCGAGACCCGGCGATTTGCGTCACTGTGGGTGTGAGATCAGTGCGTTTAATAATGTTCTAACAATAGATTTTCATTCACAGCACAGTGTTTCAAAAGGTCTTCAACGTTTACACATCGCTGCAATTCAAACTCAGGTGTGGTGCAAGTGACGTTTTCACCCCAGCGGGGCTGAGCAAGACAACACATCCTCATTGTCTTACTGTGATAGATGTGAGGCTTGAAAAAATGAGCCATGGTTTTTAAAACTGACTTACGTTTCTGTGAAAACAGATGTGATTCATTTGGGTGATGTGTGAAATATCTAATCGAACAGACCTGTCACAGTCGCACTTCTTCTCTACTTTTGCTCCTGTGCTGGGGAAGAAAATGACATTTGACTCACATTTGAAAAAAAATGTGTGTTATTTG
>VUQG01013786.1:127827-192382 GCA_015106755.1 Etia nguti | reverse complement strand
AAAAAAAAAAAAAAATCTAATCCATGTCTTGAAATTACTGAAAACACTAGCTGGCATAGTTAGATATGACGTTACTCAAACTCAGCACTGGGCAGCCGCATAAACTAGTTCATGGACAGCAGTTAGCGGTCATCGGCTTTTAAGGTAGTAAAAGACTGTCGCGGTAATAGATGGGGAATGCTGTTTCTTAGACGTATAGCTACGTTTCTATGCATTGTGTTCCGAAACAGGTAATACGACACCCAGAGCAATCTCTGAACAGCTCTAGCCTGAGCACCGCTTTGTTACACGTGGCTCGTTGGTCTAGGGGTATGATTCTCGCTTAGGGTGCGAGAGGTCCCGGGTTCAAATCCCGGACGAGCCCTGGGTGTGCTTTATTTTAAGTAGTAAGAATCACCAAAATAGGCGAAGACAGCTCCTCTTTCAGCATGCAGTGGTTATTTGTGCATATTTATCTTACAGTTCTATTTCTATACTCTATTACTGAAGTTAAGGACTTCAGTGAAACACACAGATTATTTGCCTCGGTAGGTACTTTCAGCTGCCCCTTTGTTTCCCAAGGGATCATGACAGGACATGGATCACATGTGTGATTTGGCACAGATTTTTTTTTTCCCTTCCTCGGGATGGGCATCTGGTGTAATATCTGCCCCCTGAGGCTGGGTGTTTCTCCTCCTGGCTTCTCCTAAGAATCTTTTGCAAACATGATGACTGTGTTAACCACTACATCATGGATTTACCACCTTTGTAACAATACTTAGTCTGTTTTCATTGTTATGTTTTCCTTATTAGATAAGCAGAAGAGAATGAATGGATGGGTGGATGGATTATGATTACTCATGTAAAAATTTCCAGATGTGGAAATACTGTATAATTTACAAAAATGTTTTTAATAAGCATTCAAAACTTTGCACTCAAAGCTTTACATCCTCCTGTCTATTGGTCTAAACAGCAAATAAATTTCTCTCAAGTGTAGTGAGTATGAAATAGAATAAAGTCAGCAGTTTAAGTGAAAATGTCTGTGTGGCTGGCTGTACAGGGGTTTCAAGTCATCAAAATTATACCTATTGTGGTTACAAAAGACTATTCAAAGTACACGAAAGTACAACTGAAAGTACAAATGGAATAAAATGGAGCTTTCTTATCCACAAAAGTGAAGGTTACTGTTCTGATATTATTCACCTCTGAAACCCATAACCTCCAGCCCTGTGTTATATTACGCAACTTCCATTAAACTGCCCCTGGGCATAATGGTGAACTGCTTCCTACTATGCCACTGCCTAATAGCTCATCTCAGGTAAGCTGAGATGTATATGTGATTTTTCATTACTTATTGTGATCTGATCTGTTTTCTGTAGCCAGACAGAGTCTCAGTGACTGTGGCTTTAATCTCTTATTAAAAGGATTTAATTGTTGCCCGAAGCAGACAGGCGTTAGAGAGCAGAGTTAACTTTCCTCTTAATTGGATGAACTTATGTAGATATAAGTATGATATATTTACTACCTGGCTAATGTTGCTAAATAGGCCCTGGTAATTACATGCTCAGATAAAGAGGGAGATTTAGGTCTTGGAGAAGTTCTGTTGGACAAAGTGGAGTGATTAGTCCTTAATTAAAAAGCTTTTTTAGCAAGTATGTGTGGTAATCCGTTAAGTGGGCTGTGAGATGCGTAGGGGAATTCTGGGCGTCGATAATAGTGTGTAGTGGAGGTCTTATGTAATCGAGGGCTGAGAGCTGCTAAAATGTAGATTCTTCCCTCACTTAGATGACACAAGGTTTTGTGAAAGGAGCCAAAGGAGATTGATATAGCCTTTGATTAAGAGCACCTTTTTTTTGTACAGAACGTATGCATTACAATCATGCAAACCACTTTTAGCTGTGGTTTATTCACTTTTAGTAATACTCATGAGTTTATTTAAATTCTTAACACAAAGTTAGTTCATGAAAATTTCTGCATATGAGTAGTAAATAAATAATAAATACACCAGGTTACAAACTGTCTTTTTATCACATGGTAAAGTTTCATTTAAATTTTTTACATATGTGCTTCATTTTCTTTGGAAGAATTTGCCTCATGCTTGCTGTTTTGCTCTTTTTGACAGATGTTCCAGTTACTGAGTCACCCAACTGGTAAGTTGCCTTTGATTATGATCAGAATATGGGGAAAATCACTAAGGGGTGGTGGAGAAAGTAAACTCATCACTATTATGTCATTACGCCTGCGATAATGTCATGCTTGCACTTCATCCAAACATGACATTGAATCGGAGGTACTATGACGTTATAACATTTAGACGCCAGATGACATGTCACAGATAATGACAAGAGGTAATGTCAAGTATGAAGTGCTTCTGCTGATACAGTTCTAGAGGGAAATCACAGGATTGCTTGACTCACAATGATGCATACAGTATATTAGGATTAGCCTCATCAATAATTCATAATGAAGTAATGTCAATTTAACAAGTCTTTTTTGCAATGCAATTTAGTTTTATTCATATAGCACCAAATCATAACATACATCAACTTAGCACACTTTACATAGTAAAGACTAGACCTGGTTTCCCTCCATTATCCTTTGCAAATGTCTCCCTAGTGGAAATGAAGCAAGTCTAAATGTAGGCATGTACTGACAGTGAGGTGCATGTCGATTACAAAAACGGGGACAGTGTTTCTGTGAAGACCCGTGTGTTTGTTTTTGTCATTGCTTTGAGTAGAACAAATTGAATTCCATTAATCTTCATTGTATAAGTGTTGTGGTACCTGTTAAAGCCCTGCACATATGGAACGCCCACAGGTTCATTCCAGTTTTTTTTTTTTTTTGTTGTTGTTGTTGTTGCTGATTAGACTTCTTAGAACTGTGTGGGCGTGTATGACTATAAATGACAGCTCCCTCCCTCGCCTGTTAGCTTTGCTCTGAGATGTGGGGGAGGACTCCATGTACTCATATCTGTACACAGAGTCCTCACATAATTCCAAGCAGAAGTCTGACTGCCTCCAACCTGAGGAGTGGTCTAATCAGCCAGAATAGCTGAATATGCTTGTGTGGGTGTACAGGGACATTAGGAGGCAGATCACGCCATAAGTTGGCGCATAATACTAAGTGCGTGGTTCTCTGCCACGGGGAGTACATTTTACTTATTTTTGTTGTGATTTTGGAAATATTACATATAACATTTGACATTCCCGAATGACACTTCCTACATGCATGAATACATGACAATCCAGTACCTGTCTCTGAATCATTAGAAATGTAAAATGAACAGCAGACACAATATCCATTCCTGAGAAGGTGCATGAAATGACCTCGATATTGATGCAGTCAGAAATCATCCTTCATGCAGTTAAGATGATTTGCTGTGAGGCGTCTGCATAGTAAATGATGATTTGATAGTTTATTGATTCCACTAAGGAAACTGTCTTTTTGCCTCCTGCTCTCCACGGGGAGGTCAGCAGTCAAAGTCACTTACAGAACAGAAACCCAGACACTGACGGGCAGAATTAGACAGAGTTTCTCCAAAGGATATTTCACCTCATGTTGAGCTTGAACTTACCGTAAGCTTGAAAGGCAGTCACCCTATTAAATCCCCAAAGGTAAAATCCATTACGCCAGTCAATAATAAGAAAAATAAAATGAACACTGAAATATTGCAGTATTCAAGCCACTGACTTAGATGGTAAGTGGTACGTTTGCTTAAAAGAAAGGACAATTCTAGCTATCCATAATCACTCAGGATCACTCAGGGTTCAAGACTCAAGTGTACAACAAAAACTGACCCATGTTTCAGTCCCACAGGAGAGATATTCTGGCACACATTTAAGAAAAAGCTGTACAACGTCAGTGATAGAAAGGTGTCAGAACGCAGTAAAGATTGCTGTGTGTGGAGATACGTAGCGACAGACTGGTCAAAGAGCCCACACTGACCCCATCTCCTCTGTTGAAAGTGCTTTAATGGGCATGTGAGTGAATGGAAGTAGACGTAGTCTGATGAGTCACATTTGCTTTTACACCATGTGGTTGACTGTCTATGTGGCAGCAGGACACACTAAAAAAAGGCTGCAGAGGCATGCTATGGGCAGTATTCTGGGTCTTAGCATTAATTTAGGTTTTATTTTGACCTGTAACACTTACTAAATATTGTTTCATTTTTAGAGACCATACACCCCTTCATAGTAACACTCTTCCCTGATGGCAGTGTCGTCCTTCGGCAGATTAATAGCTCTTACTCTACTACAAAAATTGTTTCGGAATAGATTTAGGTGTTGACTTGACCTCTGAATTGCCTGGTGCTCCGATCAAATATCTGTGGGATGTGCTGGCAAATTAAGCTGTTTTTTGTAGCTTATACTGCCTTTTGTACTATATATTTACACACTGACCTTGTGTACGTTTCTATTGTTTTTAGTTCTGTCTATGAAAAAAACATTTTAAAACTACAAAAAAAAAAAGACAAAAAACCCTCCCTTTGGTTTGAGATCTCATCAGAATAATTTCTCTCTACCCTCTGTGCTTGCTTGATGGAAACCATGAGGTCTCCCACCTGTGCTTCTAGGAAGTGTGTTCAGAAACCTCTGCTGATAGTTTGGATTCCTGTCGACTTTCCTGTGCTGAAAGAAGTTGCCTGTGTTTGTACACAGGTGTGAGCGTGTCTGTATGTGTACGTTTCTGCTGTGTGCATATGTGAGTGCATAAATGATTATATACGTGTGTGCTTGCGTGCCTGTGTGTGTGCGATAAAGTCACAGCGAGGTCTTGGCAATTTCTCATTCAGGAAGATTTCTGCTGAGTGCACATTTCCAGTTTGGTTTAGTCAATAGTCTGCCTTTTAAAGAAAAGCTATCAATAGCACTTTCCACAATCAAGGTGTTAAGACTGTCAGCACATCCACTAAATCTGTCAGCAGTTTTAGAATAATTTTGCCAAAATTACTTTGCGATTGTTATTGTAGAAATATGTTTTTTTTTTTAAACACTGCTATGACAGCACATCAGCTCGTTACAGCTATTAGGCTCAAAGCAGCACTTCTCTCCTGAGTTTTATGTGCATGCCAGTGTTTGATACCAGCATTTACCTCTGACTTCACATTTTATCCCTTGACAGATAGTTTTCATTAAACGGATGACACGGAACCTCAGCAGTGAAAAGATTAGCACAAAAGATACCATGACAACGTGTCTGCATGCATCTGTTTTATCCACACAGAGCTCTAACCTTACAGAATAACTTTTCTTTTTCACTTTTTATTGTTTTCCCCCACAGAAGTTTTTTGCCTTCACCTTTTTTTCCCTTTTGCAACTTTGCGGGGAACTTTACACATTTGCCCTTGGAAAGCAACGTGTCTAATCTACCATGAAGAACACATTTATTTTTCACAGCCACTTTGTTTGAAGAACTCTCACCTTGTGCTTCCCTCTGTTGGTTGTGCTGTGAACGAAAAAGAAACAAAGATGATTCTGTAAAAACATTAAAGGCAAACTAGTATATAAATATAATGAGAAGCCATGAACTCAAGACTTGCAGTGCAGTCTAATTGGAGTCTGTCGTGTACAGAAAAGCTTGGCATTAACACAATGTCCAATGTGGAAAAGGTTCAGGATAACTAGTGGGCAGAAAAAGGGTTACTCAGTGTGCTTAATAAAAACATTAAAATTGCTACTGTATATTATTTGTTCTTTAAATTATGTTTGGACACTTTAACTTAGATGAAGATCACTCAGATCACTGTGGCGGGGTGTGGTTTGTGGTTCAGCTGGGCATGTGTTCACGACGTTTAGTGGCGTGTAGTGTCTGCGCTGCACTCAGCGGTGATGCGGGGTCGTGCTACGCTTACTCTGGTGAGAAGGAGATGGCAGGGCCCCGCCGGCTCCAGTAATTCACTCCACGGGAGATTTTCCACTAGAACAGCATCGTGATGACACCCTACGCTCAGCCTTTCACCAAGTGATAAGAATTGATGGTCACACGGTGTGCCCTGATGCAGCGCTGACCTACCCGCATTTTGTATTGATTAAAGATAGGCTTTATCGAGTGAGTCGTGACACTCGCACAGAAGAAGAACACGCCCAGCTGTTGGCGCCTAAAAGCTGCTGCGAAATGAATCTCCAGGCGACTCATTATAACCCAATGGCAGGGATTATGGGATATGACAATACTCTGGGATAAATTATGGAACAATTTATTGGCCGTGCATTCGGGGGGGATGTGCACCGATGGTCCGTGTCCAGCCCGGGGTGTCAGCTGATCAACTAACCGGCCATACCAAAAGAGACTTTGCGCCCTTTATCATTAGTGGAGGACCCTTTTGAGCACATTGGTATGGACCTCATCGGGTCATTTCACCAGAGTGCATGGGGTTATCTTGTATTAGTTCTGGTGGATTATGCCACTGAGCAAGATTTCTGCAAAGAGTGTGGTGCAGGCACTGTTTCAGGTCATCTCTTGAAAGAGATACTGACTGAACTGCACATTGTTCATGTCTTGCACACAAAAGGAGCTGTATAAATTACTGGGCATTAAATTGGTTTGGACCATCATCTACCACCCTCAGACTGATGGGCTGGTGGAGCGGCTGAATAAGACTTTAAAGTCCATGATTCGTAAGTTCATTCACAAGGATGAATGCAAATGGGATTGCTGGTTAGACCATCTGTTGATGCAATGCGGGAGGTGCCCCAGGCCTCCACGGGATTTTCTCCCTTTGAATTAATGTTAGAAACACCTGAATGAAGCATGTGCAGCAGGTGGCCACGGTCCTGGAGTCCCTGAGGCTGGTGGGTTCACGGCCAACCCGAAGAAATGTGTGGTTGGATGGAGGCAAGTACAGGATTTGGAGTACCACTTGGGAGGTGGGCAGGTGCGCCTTCAGATAGATAAAAAAGCACCAATCGCATCCTGCCTGCGTCCCAAGACCAAAAAAGAAGTGAGGTGGTTCTTGGGGCTGGCTGGTTACTACTGCCGGTTTGTGTCTGGCTTTGCAGAGCCTGACCGGCGCCTTGACTGATCTCACCCGAAAGGTGGCAGAATAAAATTGTCAGTCTGCAGTTTTATTCTGCAGACCAGTCCATTGGCCGGGGCGCAGATGGTCGTGGCTGATTTCCTGTCCTGCTCGCAGGCAGGGGAGGGAAGTAGGCTAGACCAGATAGCTCCCCCGGCCTAAATTGGGCGATAGGGGTTGTGTTGTTTGTGGCTCAGTTGCAGTGGAGAGGGTGGAGCAGTGGGTTCCGGGTGTGGTGTCAGGGGAGGCTGACGCACACAGCTGTTTTCCATCACATGGCCATGCCTTCCCTGCTTCAGTAGGATGCCGAGACCTGACAGGGAAGGTGTGCTGCACGGAACGAGTTAGCTGAAAAGCTGCATGAGCAGGAAGCAAATTGTAAATAAAGTCAGTCACGTGTCTGTAACACTGTGTGCTTTGGGTCCTTTCTACCACACATTTTATGAGCAATCACTAGAGAAAGTCTGATAATTCCAAAGCGTCACACGTCTTTTTCTTTCCGCTCTATCTGAGATGATCAGGCGGCAAAACAGGTAGAGACTTGGCATGTTGCACTGCTCTGGTGCTGTTGGTAAAGAGAATGGAAACAGATGGAAATGCAGTATTTGCATTCAAGCAGCTTCCACTTTAGGCTGTGCTCTGCCCCAGGCTATGTCATTTGCATTGAAAAATCATTCCTCTTTCTCTCCTTAAGCTATATGACTCACTAGGGCTTATAGGCAGAGATAAGTTGTGACGGGGGTGCGCAAAGATATTCCTGGATCGATTGCTACCCTGCTCAAATTACTCATACTTGACATGAATGCACACAGTCAGGGAGGCAATCTGTGTATCACTATTGTTCTGACTCTGCTCTTTTCCCACACAAGTAATTTTAATGACAAGAGATCAGTTCATTGCAAGAAATGTGATGAGAAATAGCTCTTTTTTGTTTTCATGTGGGTGGAGATCCTTTTTGTCCTTCAGATTGAGATGAATGATGCCACATCATAGACAATGCATCAGAGTAATACTTTGCAGCACTTGACACCACTGTAAAACCAAACGGTATTATCAGTAGCTCTAATACAACATGTTGGCAGGGCGTATCTGCTTCCACCTATGTGGCAGGCGTTTATTGTGCAACAGGGAAAATATGGCACAAATGAGAACTGAAGCTATATAATTTGAAAATATTTACAATGCCTTTTGTGTGTATCTGTAGAGACATAACCAGTAAAAGAGTAGAGAATTTAAAAGGCAGTGCTGTGATGTTTCCATCATGCAATGCTTCCATCACAAACAGTTAATCTTACCTTTCCATAGTCCATAGATTGCAGATGGTACAAACGCCTTCCTGCTAGCTTTGATCACTGTATGCGCTCTGCATGCTCCCACAGTGAAAGATAACAGTCTGCAAGTTTGTTGAATGCCAACAGTGTATTTCAAGCTTCAAGGCTACCTCCCCAACAGTTCCCGTGGACAACATTCTTCTGGCACGTCTCGTTTGTCTACCAGTTGCCCATCACTCTGAGTAGCTGCTGCTGGTACTGGCATTGCAAGTGTTGCTGAGGTGTTTAGCTGAGAGACAATTTAATTAGTGTAGATGAGATTCTCCTACATGCTGCATCGTGTCATATTATCAGTCATGTGGGGGAGAAAAATGCCTCACTGGCAGGATCAACACAAGCATTGTGATAGCTGTATCAACACGATTTCCCCCTGTGGTGCTAGAGTCTGATTTTAATAGCTGGTTCAGGGCATGTTTTCATTCATAAAGCCAGTAGTAATTATAGTCAGCCTCAGGCATGACAGATAATGATATGACAGTGCTCAGGGACAAGTTAAGTGACTCAAGTAGCACACTTTGGGCTTTTGGCTTTGCAAAAGTTCTTGTGAATAATTGAATCAGCAAAGTATAGCCCAGTTACAACTGAGGGTATCACTGTTTTTTGTCTTTTTTTTAATTAAGAAAAAAAAAATTAATATAATTAATTAATTAAAAATAATAATATGAATTTAAAATAATTAAATTAATTAATTAATTAAGCAATGAGACAGGTTATAGAGGCTGAGCAGTCCTCTTAATTTAATATTGGTTTCTGATCTGATTTCACAACTGCATATCGAAAAACATAGTGGCACAATGTCCATGTACAGTTTAGTGTTCATTTATATGACAGAAAACTGTGAAATTTTCCTGTTTCTAGCAGCTTGGTAAAAATCATGTTGACTTTTACTCTTGATGTTTGAAAACGCTTGATTAAATGAAACACAAATGAACAAACAAGCTGAAATTATGTTAGAGACTTTTCTTTGGTCGTTGGAGGGTGCCAGAATTCCTCTTTCTTTGAAATATGTTTCTGTCTTGGAGAAACCTTTGTTAAATATCAAATAAGCAAAAAGACAAAAGGAACAACAAAACATTCTCTTTGTTAGAAGTAAAGATGCACAGCTGGCCAAATTGGGAAAAGAATTCTGTTCCTGTTTCCGAAAGAAGTTACTTCAGAAACGTCACATGAATTTGACAGTAGCAAGATGTGTTCGGTCACACTTTAGGGAGTGTGCATTTGTACGCTTGAACAGCAAAGAGCTATTTTCGACCACCAACCCACCTCCAATCACTCTGCCTCCCCTTCCTCCCATTGAAATTAACTTATTATGAGGCACACAGAACTCAGTGTTAGTTTAACTGTGCTAATGTTTGGGTACCTTCCAGTGCCTCAGCAGCAGAAGCAGATGAGCCCAGTACTTCAGTTCCTTGTGTAGGAGAGGAGCTCCGGGGGCTTCCTGTGGCACCATCAGCTGTGGAGTCCCCGGTCGATTCAGGAGACCACAGCAAAGAAACCGTCAAGCAAGGCTTGAGGGGCATCCCTGAAGGTACAAAACTAAATTATATTGACAGTGAACCAATGCACCTTATATTGTAGATCAAGGGTTCAATTTCAGACCAAAAAAGATTAATCCTAAGCTTGCCTTGGGACTCCAACTCATTCCACCTATGTATTACAGTGTTCACATTGCGGATAGATCTGATAGAAAAACCAATACAACCTCCAGAATTGGGTAAACAGTACTGTGGACCACACCATAATGACACTGGCAATATGAATTGTAAACAGTATTTTGTTAGTATCACGCATTCCATCTCTTGACCTTGATCAAAGGTGGCAAGAACACCATATTACAAATCTGCGGTCATCTCATGGCTCATTGATTTCTACATTGAAAGGCCAGACACACATAAAGATGCTTTCATGTGTATAAACACATACGTACCCCTTTCAAACACATACTGATACAACACACACACACATATTCTGTGCCATGATTTGATTTCTACACAGACATGACATGAATCCAATTAATTTAGGACGAGGATCAATAGAGTACCATTTCCATGAGGGGAAAATTGCTTTCGGATTTCGACTCAGTCAGCAGTGCTGCTGTTTGAAGGTGGCTCAGAAACGAGAGATGTAAAGGAGCCCTGCAGTACTGCATGACGTTTTTTATGTCCCACCTCTCTGATGCATTTTCACACAGGGGCCTCTGCTTTAGTCTGAATGCGTACAATGCAGTTAAATTGATCAAATAATGGAAGTATATTAAACCTTTCTTCCTGATATCTAAAATTAAAATACAGAAAATGGTAGATGCAAGCTGACTTAAAGCAAGAAAAATGACTACAGTTGTGCTGATGCTAATGAGAAATTTATTACTATTTCACGCTCGCCACATTTTCAGATAAAGTCTTCAATTGTCGGACTTTGTATTTTGCATGTGGATTAACCTGCGCTGGAACCAAAGTTGTGTATTATTTAGACAAATTCTAATTTAGTTTGACAAAACATACTACGTGTGATTCATCATGAATAATTACGTTTTTCCTCTTTCTTAAAGCAGCAATAAGCCTTTGGGATTTGGTTATGGTCTGGCACATATTTTTGTGATCATAGATATTAGATGGATTAGAGTGTGCCTTTAGATGCAGTAAGAACTAAGAATGAGTTTATTCAAATGTCATTTTGTTGCTGTGGAGAAAAGTTAAATATAAAGTAAGAAAACACAGTGAAGAACTTCTGGTATACCACATTTAAAGTAAAAAAACATGTTCCCAAGAGGCCCAGTCACTTTGCCGATATGCTGAGAGTCAGGCTGATAGCCCAACTCCAGTTGTTTTCGTCTCTGTTGCGAATCCTCTTTGAATGCACAGGCATCGGAAACCAAGCGAGGTATAACGAACATTTGTGGAGCTAATCCTTTTTTGTTGGGGAAAAAAAGAGAGAAAGAAAAGAATAGTTTATCTTCTGGCTTGTATTGCAAGGTTATTTTAAATTTTAGACTCAATAATCCATGATAGAATTCACATCTTCAGTCAGATTAATTGAAAACAGTGATTGTTGCTGTTCAGGGTTTAGGGGAAAGTGTTGCAGACAAATCACAGTTTAAGACCAAATCAATAAAGCTCAGTGAGCTAAATTAGGCTGAAACACTCTCAAAGCAGTTAATGACAAATCCTGCCAAGCGTGGAGAGAGAATGGGTCAATAGCTCAAACAAGCCTGATACAATCATCTTATGTCATGTAGGCAAAGCCGTTGTGGCAACAAATACACAAGATACACATGATATTTGGCAGATCTCCCTATGAATGATGATGTTTAAATTCTATTAATGCCATAAATATGGAAATATTCAAAAGCTAAGTGACACCCAGAGTCTAAACGATAGAGGATAAACATTCAGTCAGTGTAAAGCTCTGTTTGATTGTGTTTGCTGTTTTTTTGAGAGATATAAAAGAATGGTGTAACAAGAGCAGGTGCAAGTCAGAACAACAGTGTTTATTTCAATTCTCCTGTTTTACTCTGCCAACTCTATGCGTGACTGAAGCCGAACCACCGACGGCAGAGGCTTCGGAGGTGATCTATGATGATGTTCCAAGCGAAGAACCCCTCTCTCCTGATGAAGGTTAGGAGCTGTAGACACCTATTCACCTTTTTTGCTTGCTTTCTCATAGATCTCGTTATGCAGCTTCTGATGTGTAATATTTTTTGCGTTTAGCAGATATGATCTATGAAGACGTTCAGAGAGACACTGGTGCTTTGGAGGCAGGCAACGGATGGAGCTCCAGTGAGTTCGAAAGCTACGATGAGCATTCTGATAACGAGGCCAAAGTACCAACAAAGAGCAAGGTAGAGCCTGTGTGAATGCATCCTTTTCCTTCTCTACACAAGTTGTCATTTCTCTAGATTGTAAATGGCATCATGACTGACCAGGTTGTTTTGGTTGGTTTCCAGCAGATAGAGAAAAATCAATGTGAATATTTCATCTGGTGCTTCTGCTGTGCAGTTGTCTTTATTAATGTATAGAACTGTAAGGAAACTATAAATAACATAAAAAATGTATACCAGGCTGTCTAGCCTTATACTTTCATTGTGGGATGAAAGTAAACACAAGCCATTTCTTTTTGAAAAGCCTCAGATCTCTTTGCCTCTTTTCTGCCAAGGATGCTGTTAATCAGTGTTCGGCTTCAGAGTGTCCTTCCACATGATGGCACTGTGTTCACATTCACAATGTGCTGCATTTCTTTTCATGCTTCACCAGCCTTCAACACGCGTACACCGTTGCCGGCATAAGGAAAAATTTCAATCATTCTAATAAAAAAAGTATTTTGCTCAGTTGAATCTTTATCAATGTATAGATTTATAATTACCTTTACATATTTTTACATATTGAAGGTGTTGATATAACTCCATGGTAATCCAAGAGAAGCTCAAGTTAAATTAATGCTTTAAGAAGCGAGGGAGACCATAGGTAACAAAATGCTGCTTGTGAAGGGAGAGAAAAATGAGCTCAGGTAATTACATGAGGGTGTGGTGTGAAAATCCCTCCACAGTTCTCTTTGCAAACTTGTCCCAGGCCACTGAACAAAAGGAACGATTCAACGTCACTGGTTCAACAATTAATGGAAAAAAAAACTGTGACCGTTAGAGCCCAGTTACCCTTTTCGACAAGTACAGCCTTGATCAAAAATATACTTTTTTAATTAGCTTCGTCCAATTAATTTTATACCAAGTATACCTAAAGTTCTCATCTTACTGAAGAAACCTGGGAGACCTGCAATAGAGTTTTCTTATTTAATATGTTCACTAAACCGCCTGAAACCCCTGCCATCCTTCTCTAAATCAAAGGCCATCAGTCTGATACAGCATAACCCCTCTGACCAATGCAGTGCTTCGAGCTTTCACTCTGCGCTTGTGATTAATTCCCAGTGTTTCGTTGCTTGTTTTTGCCTTGATCTCTTTGCTTCCATTTCCCTTTTCTATTTCCTTTTTCCTACTCTTTCATCCCCCTTTTGCCTTTTGTGGCTAAACACAACCTGCACCTATGCCCTGCCTTTCCTTGTCCGAAACCTGTAGCTCTCTCCTGAAGTGCGTCGGCTGAGGGAACGGTGTGCCAGGACCAAACGAGAACTGGCCATGAGGCTGTCTGGAAAGCACAACTATGACATCAAGGTATATCTCCAGCAGCAAGTGAACACAGCAATATCTCACCGTGTCTTTAGAGAGCTAAAAATCACTCTGCTAGATGTTTGCCAATAGGATTGACCCTGAGCTGAAATATGCTGTCTTGTATGCTCAGCTGATATAAAGGCTTAACTGGCTTGCCATACCATCCTTCCCAACTTTCCTGTGGTCTCTGACTTTAATTTAGGATTCCTGGTTGGTCTGTTGGTCTCTCTCTCTGACTCTCTCTTTTCCTGCCTGGTTTAATATTAAGATATATTTGTGGAACTCATTAATTATTAACTAATATTCAGCATATTTGCTTCCATAAACACCAGCGCAACTTGCCCCCAATTAATGACCTACTTTCCTGAAGTAGCATTGTTTAAAAATACTAGCACTCTGGGTATATTCTGGGTCTGTGGAGTCTTGTTGCAGGGCTATTCTGATAGTAAAGGTGGAGTTTGTGGTCAGCTGAATTCTCCCACCATGAGCTACGCAGCTCTGTTGCTCTCATGTGGAACTCTCTTACCATAATCTTCCCATGATATGCTCATAGACTCACTGATTAGAGCCTGTTCAGCGACCCACAGGGAGTTGCAGATGGTGAGATTCATGATGAGTCTACTGAGCGCCACTTCTCTCCATCTCTCTCCAGAGGTGCACAGTAGGTTACCAAGTTGCCACAGCATGGCACTTTCCTCATGCGCTAACACTCCTTTGTTGTCTCTGTCTGCTCTTTCTAACTAGGTTCAGCAGCTCATGAAGGCAGCAAGAAGCGGAACGAAGGATGGGCTTGAAAGGACCAAAATAGCCGTCATGCGAAAAGTTTCCTTCCTGCAGAGAAAAGATCAATTGGGTAATGCAGGAAAGTCTAAAACTTTGTAAATCTTGGTCAACTGGCTTTTGGGGATAGAAGTTATACTATGTTTAGGAAGTTATGAAGTTTGGGTTTTGTAACTCTTTACAGTTGACACTTTGAATTATAGGCACTTGCTTGTATATAAAGCTAGCCAAGCCAAAGAAGTGTTTCAGGGGGAGAGAGTAGAAAGTCTTACTTTTCTTTATACAAATCCCTTCAGGGAGAAATGAAAGCACTGTGAAAAACAGATCTCACTGATTATAACTATAATAAATAAAACAGACACGCTTCCTCAGTTTTCCGACAGACAGTGTGGTCGAGTGATTTTTCTTTTTCTTTTTTTTTGATGCTAGAGAAGCAGAAGAATGAAGTACCTCATGCATTCTCATATATGTTGCGTTATAAGGACCTTTGCTTAAAGGATTAGCATCCATTAATGGAGAACTGAGCAGCCCCATAAACCATAGGCACTAAACCCACACCTCCAACAACTCTTAAAGCCATCACAAAGACGTAAAGAGGCCAGTGTTGCTATTTTTAGGTATTGATCGAAGGAAATCAACACCGCATTGTATTTCTTTTCCACCAGTCCTCTGTCATCGTTCCAAAGTCCTTAATTGGAATTTTGGAAGCTTCTGGTATTTATGTCTTTATGGTTATTGGTGAAGTATGGATTTTTGAAACTGTCGAATGTCTTTGTGCCAATGCAGAGATGAGAATGTTTTGGGTTGTGTCTTTGCAGTCACACTTCTTTGTGCCTCCTTTACTCCTACAGAAATACAGTATTGTTTGATTTTTTTTTTTTTTTCTAAAGGCCTCTCTGCCTCACCCGCTTTCGCTCTCTCACTTCTTTCTCCATTGCGCTCCCTTTTCAGAGAGTACAGAAGTCTCTTCATATTTTAGAGGTAATAAACTTAGTGTGTCACCGTTTTTCTCCAACTGCAGTGAGATGTGAGGGCTGCATTTTTGTTATTCTCGCTCTCCCTGCCTCAGTCTCTGTCACATACGCACTCTTTAACCATTCTGTGTCATTCTCTTTTTTTCCCCATTTCTCAACATCTACAGAAGAGGAGGATGATGCAGGATATCTGGATGTGGCTGTGTCAGAAGTGAAGCATCCTCCCCCACAGCTGAGCCCGATGCCAGAGGGGCTGACCAGCCACCAGGTACATCAGAGGGCTTTTTGTAGCAAGCTTGTGCATGTTCTAAACGTAACGTCTTTACGGTTATTGTGTTTCCAGTTGAGGCTGTTAATAGTATTTATTATTTCCGCAGTATTTACCTCACACTCTATGCTTTTCATCCTCTTTCGAAAAGCGTTGTGTTTTGTATCTGGTACAACAGTTGCTTTCATGTCAAACAAATCCAATGATTCATGCAGTCTGGTGCAAACCTTGTTCAAACAAACCTTCCTGTCTTTCAGTCTTTTCCTCCTGTGACAAACATGTTATCATAGTTCAATCCATCAAACTGTGCCATGCTTAACTGAAAGCATACACATAGTTCTGCCCAATCATATCTTCTTCGCGCTAGATTTCCTGACTGGTCTGTTGTCTGCGCAGGTTGTCAGGCGCCATATCCTTGGCTCCATCATTCAGAGTGAGCGCAGCTACCTGGAATCTCTCAGGAGAATCTTGCAGGTAAGCTGTTTAGTCCAGTTGTCCTCTTCTGCCACATGTAATATCATCAAAATTTAACTGTTATGAATTACACTGAAAAGAGAAGCGGCGGTATCAATCAAATTATCGAGGTGTCTCGGTGTAAATAATCCTGATAAAACACCCATCCTCGTTTTTGTGATGTCGTGCCGCTGCGCGGGAGAGAGACAGAGTTGTGGTTGCATAGAATGGGGTGTAGCTTCTCGTCCTTAATCTCCCTTTTTGGAGGGGAAAAAGATGCTTGTTATCTCCTAATCGGTGAAAAATAAGAGGCGCACCTACTGAAATGGAATAAACAGTGATCAGTGGCTTCACAGCAAAATCCTTCATTGTGAAGATAGAATGGGCTACCTTTGTTCTTGAGTGACATGATTGCATGTTATGCATATGTTGGCTTAGCTCATTTGAAATTTCTCTTTTCTTAGTCAGAGTGTCCTGATAAATATAAATATAGTATCTTGAAACATATGAAAATATGAATCTATACCTACCACAATTAGATACAGAATTGTAAATCCGTTATCATGACTACATTCGTTATTATAACATAGAAAAACTACTTTGCTGTTACACTGAGCTGCTTTGCAGATTTTTTTTAAGTTAATTATCAGTTTGCTGTGGTGGATATGCACAGACAAGACTTGCAAAACAACTAGAAGGGCTCTTGGAGAGCAAATCCTTTTCCAATGCCAATGCCAATGCCCTATCTCCAGTATTAGCATTGAGTTATAATGCTCATTTCCAAGTCCATATTTCCATTCCTGGACTCTCTTTGACATCAGACAGATCCAAAAGTAGAAAAAAAATGTTGGTAACCAGCCATTTAGAACTTGGCACGAGGTTTTGGTTCATAACAATTACTTGCATATACACCTAGCTCATTATTTTGAACTTTGTCAGCTGTAATAAGAGAGACACCCCCCATGTAACGAGCGTATATATGACAGGGAATACAGAAAAGCATAATGGACACACTTTGAATTTTGGAAAGAGTCCATTAAATTTTTAATGGGTTCTTCCTTCAGATAGATCTGTCAACTCAATACACTCTGTTTCCATCTTCAGTCTGACATTGCCTCAACTCTAGCAGACATACAGCTGTGGTCTGAAGTTTACATACACTTGTCATCGGCAATAATGTCATGGTAATTTTGGGCTTTTAATGATTTCTTTGAACTGTTCTTTTTGCAGAGTGGAATTTTTATATAGCATACATCTGTAATTACTTGCGTGCACAAGTTTGAATTTATTTAGGATTTTCTATAATCCATACAGGGTCAAAAGTCTGGGCTCAAATATATACATATACTCGCTTAAATCTTTGGATTAATGGTGCTGAAAGTTCCATGTCTTTTACTTGATAAGGCCAAGGTCTGTTAACTTCTCAATTTAAGAAACACAGCAAAGACCTTAAAAGGAGAATTATAGACTTACACAAGTTGGGAAGTCTTCTTAAGCCATTTCTAAACAGCTGCAGATTCCAAGATCATCAGTTCAAACAGTTGTACATAGCTGACATCACTGTGAATACGGCTGTCTTTCATATACTATCTATGGTGTACCAGGAAAAAATTACCAACATGGTTACTGCATTTGATTTTTTTATTTTATGTTAAATAACATTTTTATCTTTTAACATACAGCTTGTTGTGTTTTTTAATCTATAACTGCTGGGAGCTCTTTTTTGTCATTATTATTCTGGCTTTTGTGATTACAGGTCCCATTGAGTTCTGAACATGTTAGTTAGTGGAAAATGCTATTTTACAATCCTTGAATTACTGGGCTTCCAGGCAGAATAACTGAATTTTCTTTCTCTCCCTGATTCACAGGAAATCTGTCAGTCACCCTGCAGTTTATGTCTGTTTATGCTTCGGACAAGAGAAATGCTTAAGAGAGTGGATTGCTGGTCCCTCTTAAGAACCTAACCTCCCACCCACATACAGTATATTGATATAAAGAAAAATGAAAACACATTTTTCTGTCACAATCTCCCCAGGAGTACCACCGACCACTGATGGAAGCCGATCCACGCATCCTGAGCCCGCGGAAAATCCGGCCTATATTTTACCGAATCAGGGAGATCACCCAGTGCCACTCCATGTTTCAGATTGCACTGGCATCACGTGTGGCTGAGTGGGACAGTACTGAGAAAATCGGAGACTTATTTGTTGCATCGGTTAGTGTGCGTGCATGTGCATGTTTAAGGTGTGTGCATGGGGCAAATAGAAATGAAATTGGAGAATCATTTGCTGTCTTATACACATGTGTGTGTTTACGTGCATTCTTTGTTTGTTTCTAAAATGCAATCAAAGTCTTGCGTTCTGTCTAGAGGCACTCATATTGTTTTTACCATTTCTGGCTAACATTATAACACTGGCTTTTGCTACCAGAGATATAATGAGCTACAGGTTTTAGGTTGAGCAAACAGGGATAGTTTACTCCAAACATGGAATCAATTACAGTTGTGATGAATATCTCCGATGCATCCACTGCTCTCTGGGATGTGTGTTTACAACTTTTGGCGCTAGAATAGTAGTGTTCAGGATGAGCTTTCCTATGTGAGTCTCAGCCATGTGCTCACCCATAAGGTTGGCTCATTATTTGCCTATCAGAGGGGCTGATTTGACTCCCTGCACTGCTGGCCATTATAGTGCTATTCCATTGACATCATAATGCCTACCACCAAATGAGGACACATTGGAAACAAGAGTACTGGGACTGCGTGCTCCTCACTGAGCAGCCTCTTTTTCATGTGGTAATGTACCTGTACCTGCAGGGCTTGTTGTAATATCTGAAAGGCAGTATCCTGAGGGGCAGTGTGAGCAAAGAGGGTTAAATCCTTCATGCAATTTGCCAATTCCCCACTGCACCTCATACTGCCACTATCAGCTGTCTGGTGTGGGTTTAATTGAGGATAGAGAATAAATGACACAAAACGGACACACCCCCTTCCCCCACACAGACGTACACACATGCGCACACACACACACACACGCTCACTCTGCCGGCTCATTCCTCTTTGCCCAACTTCTCAAATGGCTCGTGAAGGGTGTTTTTCAGTAACTGGAATGGTAAACAAACCATTTTAAAACACTATACTTAAACATCCATTTCCTGGCCTCTCTTTACATTAAAATTAAAGGTTGCAGGTCGTCCTGCAAAAGGGATGGTTAGTCATTTGAGATATTAGAGGAAATTACTCGACAGTGGATTCAGCTATAAAAACAAAAACACGGTAGAGCACCGGAGCCTCTTCTTGTCTAGCTGTTGGCTCAGATTCAGAAAATGATGCTTCCTGTTTGTGCTTTCTGTTTCTAGTTTTCCAAGTCCATGGTGCTGGATGTATACAGTGACTATGTGAACAACTTCACTAATGCGATGGCACTCATTAAAAAGGCGTGCATGTCCAAACCAGCTTTTCTGGAATTCCTAAAGGTGAGCTTCAACCAGAGTATAGTGTGCATATTTGTCTTATTTACAGATTAATATGAATCATTTGTGTTTTAGCTCCTATTTTTTTTCCTTTTAGTGTTTAGCGAACGCTGAACCTAGCACATCCCCAAATCTCATTGAGCCATATAATTAAATCATGCATTTTCACTTTTTCAAACATACAAATAGTTAAGTTTATAAAAATGTGGTTATTTACACAAAATGGGGATTCAGCTCATTGATTGTATTAAATTATGTTCTGATTTAGTGTGTATGTGTGTGTGCGATTTAAAGGCGTGCTCTGCTGTTTACTTAATGTTTCAGACATTAATTAGAAATCATGGGCTCATGGATAGGAAATAAAGTACCACAGTGTATGGAGGATGCCATGAAATGATTTAACAATTCCCTCTGCTCCCAGCATTTACGCATGAGTATGACCCAGATCATTGAGCTGTAATGCTGATTTACAGAACCATATCACCCAGCTGACAGGCTTGCATGTTACTCCAGATAAAATGTGTCCTGTTCTTTCTCTTAAAAGGTTCCTCTTTCTCTCCCACTGCATGTTGCACCTCTTAGTGCCAATGGGATGACAAACAAAATTACAAATTACATGGACATAAAGAAGAAAATACACTGAACTCATGACAAGTTTTAATGGGTTCTTTTTAAAATATTGTAGCAGCAGTGACATTATCATGTTATTTCACTGTGACAGCAAAGTGATGTGCATCTTAGTGAGTTCAATACACATCGGTTGATATATTGATTTACATATAGGGTTAAATACTGAAACCATGAATAAGAAAATCAGACAATACATAAATCTCAGAAACACTATGACTGTAAGTAGTCCTCATTGATTCAGATTTTGACTAAAGGTACTTTTAGATATTTTGTACTTATGTGCATTATAGTGTAGCTTAATTCAGATCACAAGTTCTGTTAGTAGAGCAAATTTGAAGTGAGCTTGTTCTTGGATGGCAAGACTTGTTATTAACCCTGCTGGAGATGTCACTGGCCTAATGTAGTTCATGTCAGCTGTGGAGGGAAGTGTGCACTTGATAGGTCCAATCCAGTCTTGCCCTATTCCCCTTGTTTCACATTAAAAATTTATGTCAAGTCCCCCCCCCCAAAAAAAATTAACATGGGGGACTGTTCAATCATTTACATCACGTCTGTAAATGCTGAGGCATCTTGCTGTTTGATGTTTAGGTTGCCTGGCAACAAACAGTTTTAGGCAGCAAGGTAAAAGTGGTTATATTTCTGGTGACATTGTCAGGGGCTTGCTTTAAAATAAAATATATTGATTGATTGATCATACATGTGCCGATCAAAAAAACTTCTCTGCTACGTGCTTTTTGCCTCTTCCTCGCCTGCTTCGTGGGTCTGACACAGCAACAGATGCTTCGGAGACAGTGGTTTGAATGACAAATGACAAAATGGGGCTTTGTTGCATCATCCTGAATTGTGGCTGTCACAAAGTACAGTTTATTTTTTAGATGCCATCACAGAAAGAGATGTTTTCTCCTTGGATACCACTTTGAACTTGAATCTCATTTTGAGAACCTTGATGTGCTAATCAGAAGTTTAAATGGGTGGAGGAACCCCAAGATTTGGCACAGCAGTGCAGTGGTTAAACGACTAAATTAGAAATAAGCCACAAAATAATTACTTTGAGCTCCAGATAATTTCTTTTCTTTGGCACAGTCTTTGATTATTGGCTGTGTTCAGCAGACCTGTGCTGGTGGTGCTATGAGGTTTACTGCTTTTTGTGTTTTAAACCTCTGCCCGGTAAAAAGCCAGTGTAAAGGTGAAATTCAACAGCAGATTACACCAGTGAGCATTATCTACTTAAAATTCATAGAAATTGATAACTGTTAACAAAGTCCTTTCAGAAACAAGTCTTGCCACTCAAAAGCCATTTTGAAACGAGCATTGTATAAAATTTGCTTTCATTTAAAAAACTGCATAGAATTATCAATAAAATCTGATGAAGAAATCCTGAAAAATATGCTGACTGTGTCTCCAAATAGGATTTTAAAAAAGCGTTTTCTTTTTGCATTTCGACCACCATATTGGAATCCCCTACTGATTCTGATTTAGCACTGATTTAGTGCCGCGTGTCTCTCTTGTAAAATCTCTTCAGCTAACTGTGACCTAACCTGACAATAACCATGGACATTGCACCAGTCCAGTCTACTTACTGTCCAGGAACAAAACAAAATTAACGAAATCCAGTTTGTTGTAAATGACATTTCATAATGTGAAATAATGGGATAATGTCATTGGCAGAGAATTAGGCATATTATGCTTAAACTTTAAGCATAAACTTGATCTTTTTCCATCTATGAGAATAGCCTTCTCACACATTAACATTTTTTTCTTATCTGGAAAATACAGCAACTGTGCCTTTAGCTAGCAGACTGATTCTGAGTCAAACTGCACAGAAACAGTTTATGTGTTTGGTGATATTTGATGAGCATTTTTAAAGGCTGCATGGGGAACTGTTGCAACTTTAATGCCATCTGCATGCAAGCAGACGTGGCAGACATGGGAAGGAAAAGGAGGATGTGTTGAGAGTGCAGGCAGCACCATGGGGTAACATTACTTTCTGATTTTTTGATTGAGTATCTCTGTGGCATCAGCTGGAAGCAACGCCAAGCTGCAGCTCATAAAAAATTAACCCGATTAATATTATGTATTAAACGGCCTATCAGATTTAATTACTCATTAATTGCAGGTGCTTTAACACCTAGTTCCCGATCATTTTGACCCACTTTTATCTCTGGTGGGAGCTGATGTTGATGTTACATAGTTAAATCAGTTAACCCCCCCGTCTTTCTAGCTCCCTTAATGGAGATACCCTTTAGTTCATCATATATTGAGAAACTACTCCAGGGTTTTTCTGGACACTTCTTATTAGTCTGGAACGAGGACTCCTACTCTGCCTCACTTGGTGTTTCCCACGACCTCTCTATTAAGTGAGAGTATTCAGATCATGTCCTGAATGAGGAGTCAGGTGAACGTCTACTGCATTCAGATTATCTGAGACAGTATTATGGTTTTATAGGCCATCTGTGTTAGACAGATTTGACTGTACATGACTGCCCTCCAAAAGGGAAATAGAGACGTTCTTTTAAAAACTCCTCTCACCTTCAACTGCCTGACACCACTCAAACATTTTAGTGCACCAAACAGGAAAGAGCCCATCTCCAATGACGTCTTGACTTGGCCAGGTGTGGTGAAAAAGATTTCAATCTGATCGTTTGAAATTCTTTACGGATTCCACTCAGGGGTCACCTTTGGTTTACAAAGTTACCTTAAAAAAAGTTGTGTCCGTCAGTGTGTGAACACTGGATCAGGTAGATAAAATCTTAGAGATCACTGCCTTGTACTTGCAATTGTGTTTGAATAGGAGGGTGGTTGCAGACCACTGCCAACTTGTCTTTGTCAAATGATTGTGTGTAACTTGTCTTCTGTGTTAGTATTTTCTTTATACAAGATGCCTCCTTTTAAAGCCCGTTTACAAGGTACACTATTGAGCCACAACTGATGGACAAGAAGCAAGTTCAAATCTTTTGCCATCATTAAGAAACATGGGTCTTCGATCATACTGCATGATCAAAAACTAATGGGAATATGACATATAATGAATAAAAAACCAGTAGCACAGAGGTGGGGTTTTTTTCTATGAGATACTGTGCTTTTTTAATTCTTGCTGATACGTTTTCATGATAGTCAGTGTGGGATTACAAAGGAGATATGTGAGAAAATATGACGAGCTAACAGTAGAGGTAGTCATCAGCTTTTTTCATGAACTTCTTCTTTCAGTTGAGGATGGAAGCTCCCGTGTCACGTCCAGCGGGTGGCACGGGAGTAGCATTCCTATATTATTTGTATAGTATTCAAATTACATTAAATTATGGACTTTTAAAAGTGAACATGGACAAAATACTCTTGTTTCACTTGTTAACTGGTTTAAATTCCTGTTAAAGGAAACCAGTCAGTTTTCTTGTCCCATGATTCTACTACCAGGGACCACTAGCACATAATTACATCTAATCTAGGGTGCATTACACACAACATAAAGTGTCATACACCAATAACTCCCACCATCATTAATGCTCCATCCAAAACCATACTCAATGGGCTTAAAGGGATGTTTGGCCAAAATCCAATTCCTCCTCAGCACAGACATGTCTGTTGTCTGTAACTGACAACCTATCCTATTTCAAATAGCAGTCCAAACTAAAGTCAATAATAATCAGCAAAACAGTTTATGTTGCACTTCCTAAACATAAAAAATGAGATGCAAGATGCCCTCCGTTCAAGCAATGCACAGTTTCCTCTTTTTCAATATTTCTTTTTTTACACTTTGGTTTATCCAAACTGGTCCACCATACAGTCTATTAAATAGCTCCAGTGATTTGTCTTTTTACCCTGGCGGTGTCATCATGCCATAGACTTAACACTGCACCAAACGATATCTTTTCCTGACCTGCACCCACAGAAATACATTAGACATAACGCACTCAAAGAAACTCCCCTTTTATACACTCATATGACTAATACACCCTGATTTTCATACCTTATTCACCCACTCATACACCCACACGTGGTCTAAAGAGAATTCTGACTAGCTCCTTTTAAAGCAGGAATAACATAGTTTCCTCTTAATGGCCTTTTTTGAAAGACTTTTTCTCTAACTGCACAATTCTGTTTTCTTTTTTTCTTTTGGTTTCAGAAAAAGCAGGCATCAAGTGTTGATCGGATCACTCTATACGGCCTGATGGTTAAGCCCATTCAACGATTCCCTCAGTTCATAC
This sequence comes from Etia nguti, assembly GCA_015106755.1. NCBI lineage: Eukaryota > Metazoa > Chordata > Actinopteri > Cichliformes > Cichlidae > Etia > Etia nguti. The sequence continues at coordinate 168,121 of VUQG01013786.1, read as the reverse complement.
TGCTCCTGCAGGTATCAAATGTTGTTTTTAGGGCCTAGTAATTTTATTTCTTTTATTTTAATCAATCTCTTTATGTCTTACTTGCTTTCAATATATGGAACCTGAGTCAAATTAAAGACTGAGCATATAGACTAATAAAGATGCAAAGCTGCAATGCAATGCAATTGATTATGGATTTTAACTCCAAAGTACATTTCCTCGCATACTTTCAAAGCATGAAAAGTAGCTAGCCACATCAGTTTTTCATATTACTGTCTTTATGTCCTAGCTTCCATTTTCCATTTTGAGCAAAGATTTGGATTTGAGCTTGACTTGCTGGATCTGCAGTAGCTCATTTCATCCCTCAGTAGGCATTGATTATCCATGAATTCCAAAGATAAGTTATGAATGTGAATCAGGCATTTTCTTCCAGCCTAAACTCAGTACTCTAAAGAAGAAGTGTATGTATTAAATCATACATTACAGGGAAGTAGACCTGAAGGCGCGGAGGTGCAGCTAAGATGCATATCAAGAAAACATTTGACTTTTCACTGGGTCATAGATGCAGATGGACAGAACATGCATGTTAACAGACATTTGGGGTTTTTAATCTGTTGTGTTGATTTTTGTGCTTTATAGAGTTATCATAACCACTGGAAAATCAGGTACATACTTACCTAAATCTCACATTCAGGTGCTTAAACTCAAAGTGAGCATTTGATCCTGATTACGATATTTTAAGTTGGGGACAACACTCCTAATCAGGAGTTAAAAACACAGAATGGCTTATAATTCTAACAACTTATGCCCTTACTTAAAACTTTTTTGTGACCTTTTTTTAGGACATGCTTAAGAATACACCAAAAGGCCATGTGGATCGCCTGCCCCTGCAGCTTGCTCTCACAGAGCTAGAGATGCTGGCTGAGAAGCTGAATGAACAGAAACGAGTAGCCGACCAGATTGCAGAGACTCAACAGCTAGCCCGCAGCGTTAGTGATCGCTTGCTCAGTAAGGTGACTGGATACGCATGCACTCCCGCATAAACATATCTGCATTTGCACACACGTACATATGCCCCAATCAAATCAGCTGTGAACCAGTCCACTGAGCCCTGTAACTCCATGTGTTGTTATCACTGTGAGCCAAACACCTAAAATTAAACTAGTATAAAGCAATCACTTATATCACTTTCCCAAACATTAATCTAGGGAGGCATTTTTATTTAGAGAAATTACCTCATAGAAACGATGCCCATTATCATCCCAAAACAGTACCAAATGCAGTGGCAGAGGCGTTGCTTCTCCATTACCACTCTGAAATTACAGTCCTGCCGCTGCGAATCTGAACAAATGCTGCTCTGAATAAGAAGAATTAGGGGGTAAATGAGACATTTAATTGGAAACTGTAAGAGAGCTATCTCTTTCACCCTGTCGGTCTCCCTCTTCCTTTCTCTCTCTCTCTCCTCTTTACCTCCTCTCTATTCCCCTCTTGCACTCCATTGCTTACTCTCTTGCTTACCTTCTCACTCAGCTTATATACTCTTCTTCTCTTTCTCTAGTGTGACTGCTTTTTTTCTCTGTCTTCTTCACTTTTTCACCCTCCCTTTTTTTACTTCTCTCTATCAGCCCCTGCTTTCCAGGACTCTGAGATGAGCTGATTCGGCCAATCTCCTCCACTCACACAGAATTCCATTTGCTGCGGTGACACTGCAGAATTCCAATAGGAAACACTCGCCTCTATTGCCCCCATAACTATCCAATGAAATATTCATTCTTTGTCTCAAAGTATCTAAGTCACCAGAACAGGACAGATAACCACGCGAGAGAGTTTCATACACCCACATACACAAATGCACTCCCACTCACATAAGCACACATGTACGGTGCACTGCCGCGTGTGCCTATTGATGCTTGAAGACTTTAAGAATGTATTCTCATAACAGCCCACATCTTGAAGGAGCTGTATGGTTTTGTGCCCATCAAATAGCAGTCCAAGTCAGACTAATGAGTCATTCTGTGAGCTTCTTGTAGATAGGACATTCTCTTTTCTGAAATGTGGTCAGCTGCGTTATTGCACTGCAGGTTGTAGAATGAACGCAGCAGAGAGTTTCATTATTTGCTAAAATTCCTGCCTTTTAGCGAGCACAAACATCAGTGTATCAGGATGTGAGCTTCATCTTTGAACTTCACCCGGCGCTTGCACTACAGTGGTATTATTTTAATTGTGATGAGTCTGGCTTATTTTGGTGCAGTGTGCATAAAATAAAAGTATTGATTTAGGCAGTCTTGAAAGAAACTGGACCAAAGTGATAAAAAGCTTTCCTTTGCCTTTTCCCTTAGCCAAACATATGGATGACTGAAAAGGAAAGCATGTGCCAACATAGTGTAGCATAAATTCCATCTGTTATTGGATTCTTTAACTGTGTCTGTGTGTGTGGGTGTTCGTGTAAAGGGGTGGACGCAACAGCTAATGCATTTGTATCCCTGTGTAGTTGCCCTGTTGTGGTGGAAAGGATTGTATGTCCAAGTGTTCATAAGCTAAGCCAGTTTGGACTCTGTGCTAGTGGGAAGGTGGAGAGCATAGTATAGGCAACAGGACAAGGAATAATTGTAAGCATATTTCAGAAGCATTGGGGGAAAAAAACCATTCCGTGCAAACCTTTCTTGCCCTTGGAGCCGAATTAAAGTGAAGCTTGGAATTGTATGAAAAGCAGAGGTAGGCAGAAAGGCATGTGCGGGCTAACTAAGTTTGTCAAATAAATGTGCTTTAGATGTATTTGCGTATACATTCAGGACACACACATTAAACGACCTTGGGAAGGATGAGTGTGTTGCTAATCCCTGATGAGACATCTGTTCCTCCAAGCCTGACTTGTGCGTCCTCCAGGCACTGAACTCCAGAGGACTGGCCCTTTGTGATACTGTCTTCTGTGCCTCTGATCTGATTGCTGTGTCCCTTTTAGCAACTGAACTCGGAGCAGGGGTCACTCGTCCTTTGTGAGACGCTTATTGAGACTGTGTATGGTGAGCGGGGACAAGTCCTGAAGTCGAAGGAGAGAAAGGTCTTCCTCTTTGATGATGTACTCATCTGTGCCAACATAAATGTCAAGTAAGTCCCTCTTGTAGAGCAAATTGAGCTAAATGCCCTTGCATCCTAGAACACTTTGCTAATGCGTTCCTAATGTGTAGTTCTAGCATGAAGTTGTGTGCAAGTTGTGAAAAGACAGTGTGGTACACTGCACAGTTAGAAGAAATTGCTATTAGGTGGCAAAAGGCTCTAATGTTATGCCCTAGGTTTCGCAAGGATATTTTGGCAAACTGCATAGTAAAGAGAAATAGCTGCTAGGGGTTTTGAGCACTATCTGGAATTGCAGCAGCTTTATCAGCTTTAAACAAATGGTAGAATACCTAACTACAGCTTCAGGACTTCTAGATTACTGACATAAAACATTTTTTGGTTTCTGTCCAATTTATCTTATGTGACAGCACCATTGATCACATCTCTCTCTCTGTTTCTCTCTCACTCTCTCTTTCTGCATTTCTCTCACTCTTACCCTGTCTCTTTCTGTCTGTCCCTCTCTTTCTTGAGAGAAGTAAACAGGAAAGGGATTTTGTATATTTTGCAAAGCCCCTGTCAAAGATGTCGCTTAAAGCCTTCTTGTTCAGCCTTCAAAGCAATTATCACTCTTCGTCTCATTCAACTCGAGTGTCCCGAAGTTGACTTTGTCTGCCCTCCAGGAACTTGACAAACCGATCACAATGTTGATTGTCTGCGTGATTACAGGAATACATGAATACCAATGAACTCCTCCTCACAGCCAGGGGTACAATTTTGGTGGGGAACATGGGTGATCATAAAAATTCTAATTCCCACTACCAACCACCTTTGTAACATTTCGCAGAGCATCTCGTTCCATGGAGTGTTTGGTGTAGTGCTTTTAGCGGGAGCATTTGGCTAGAGCGGGGTTTTCTCTTGAGTTGTTTTCCTTTTAATTACATTCCTCCTTTTTTTCTCTCTCCCTCTCCAACAGAGGGCCTCCAGATATCAGCAGCCTAGTCCCTGTTGGCCCCAAGTACACGATTAAGTGGAGCGCCCCCCTACAACAGGTGCAAGTAGTAGAAGTTGGGCAGGAGGGCTCTCAAAGCAAAGACACCTTGTTCCAGCAGAGTGGGGCTAAGAGGCCAAGTAGTACCTTCACGTCAGGTAAAAACAAGAATGCGAACATGTCAAACTGTCTTTTCTCATTTATTTTGTTAATCTCATCACTGGGACTGACTGTTAGCCCCAGCCCTTTCTTCTGACTCAGCAAGGCTAATCTGTTTCTGTTCTGAAGTATCGCATGGAGGGGAGGAGATGCGTCCGCGCTGCTTGTCACTCTGATTGAGGATGTGTTTGTGAGGAGGATAGTGATGATGGTCACTTGTTCTCATCTGCCTGGGGTGTTTTATCTTGGAGAGCGATGTGGGGCTAGTGAGCCCCCTGCTGCATCATCCTCACAGTCTCATTTCACTCTCTGATAGACCACAAACACATCTAGAGTGGAGTCATCAATCTGCAGAGATTATTCCCTCCCTTTCCAGGCCCAATTAGAGAGCCAGTAGCTGTAGATAGGAATCTGTGGTTGAAACACTAGTTCTCCCACCACCCCTCACAAAACTCTGGTGTATACAGAGCTTGACGAGATCCCTGATAAATGTGCCATGGGAAAAGGGAGATACAAAGCCTTATCAGGATGTAATGCTACACACTTTTTAAAGTTGCAGCTCCATGACTTAAATATTAATGGCGCCTTCTTCAGAGCTCTCCGTGTCATGCTCGGCGAGCTGCTAGTGTTTTGAGAGTTGGTTTAGATTCTCAGAGGATTTAGTTTTTGCAGTTGTTCAGGTAGTCTATAGTTGTATACTCACTACTTTGCTGCAAGGTTTTGGGATCGTTTAGAGTTAGCTCTGACCCACCTGTCTGTCTTCCTTTTACCTGTGTATAACTCTGCAAATGTTATGCCCCTCAGAGGTGCTGGATACTGATTCTAACATTCTCTGTTCTCTTTTTTTGCCATTTCGACACAGTGTGGTAACCTTAATCATGTCTATCCAGAAACCTCTCTGAACATCTGTGGGGCTGTTTCCCAAATTTTCATTCTGACTGGCAGTCCCATCTATTTATAGTCCCCTGTGATGTCATTCAGTGGGGTGTCTAGTCTAAATCCTTCTCTCCCTCAGCATGGCTCAAAATGGAGTCATTTTTCATCTTCTGCGGGCCCCAGTACCCTTCTTTATTGAAGAAAGCTGGCCTTTAGGGAAATGCAGGCCAGTCTTTTTCACTCTACCCAATGAATCTGCCTGTGTCTCTATCGTGTTGTCTCTCTACTTGTTTTTACTAATACACAGAAGACCCGACAATGTTTACGGGTTGTTTTTTATTTCCTGAAAAGCCAATTGTGCCATTTGTTTACTGGTGCTGTCTTACCTCGTTTTGCCCTTTTTATTGCTGCTTCCCTTTTGACCCACTCTCAGAAAAGCTATTTTTTGTCAGAAGTGTAACAGCGGGCTTTGGCTGGAAGTCAGACAAGGACTTCGGTGCAGGTGTGAATCTGCATTGTCTCTAAAGCTACCAGCTAACATTACCGGTACAGCAGCTGAGTGCAAGGATGGACCCCTCTGGGCTCAAGCCTTCCACACCAGTGAGTTATATGCCTGGCGGCTCGTGTGGATAGCCGTGTCTGAGTGTATAAACCATATCGTGCCTCAGCAACTGGATTACGCTGGATTACAACTCAGCACATTCACCTCTCTGGCCATAGCCAACAGCAAGCCCGCAAGGACTCGACAAACCTGCACAGGGTTCCTGGCAGTCTCCTCGGGGAGAAAAGAAAAACGCTGTTTTTGCGGCTCGCAGCCCACCCCTTTGTATTCAGATGTCTCACCTATTGATTTCCTTCCACAGATGACAGATGTCACTGTCTCTCTGTGTCAAAGATCCCATTAAACCCCAAAAGCTACAATGGAGCTTTTTAGATGAGCAATACCAGGCTGCCCCTCTTTTTCTCTTTCCCTTCCCTATTTTGGCTATACCATTATTCCACGTATGCACGTGAATACACAGAAAGCTGCAGGTCCCATTGGAGATGCATGCCTCACCAAGCCTGCCTACCAGCTCTGCTCTTCCACTGCTTTATTGTGTGGTAGTGATGACAGTGCAGGACAGCTCTGGAGCAAAAGCTACCTGCAGAATTTAATTAGGTGGTTCTCATAGAGCCTGCTGCTTGGGAGATGTGGGCCAGGGGAGCTGGGACTGAGGATGGCAGACAGGAGGAGACGCAACTATTGATTCCTGGCAGTAGGAGAGAGAGACTTTGAAGGAAGCGGACCTCAAATCGATGCTGAATTTTGCGTCTAATGAGACACCTGCATTCCTTTTGGCCAGTAAAAGGGCATCATGGCTCCAAATAACAGTTTCTCCATCTAATTTTTTTTTTACTCATAAATTCACTCTCTGTAGTTCAACAAATAATGAAGATCGATCCATCTGCACATTGAACCTCTTTTATTAGTGCCACTGGAGTTTCAACAAAAGCAACTTTTCTTTCAGCGCTTCCATGAGTTCTAAGGAGCAACGTCACCATGTTCTTTACAGGTTTTGAACACTGTGACCTTGAAGCTTTTGCTTAAATATATAAAATAATTATAAAACCAAATCTGTCCAGTCAGTCCATAAACCGTATACATTTATAATATAAACTGAAGTGGCATTGAATCAATTTATTTTCTGTCAATCAACTAACAATTTAAATATCAACAATTTATCAAATAATTTGTCAAGGAATACAGTAAACTGTCCACTAGTTACAGCTTCTCAAACTTGAAAAGAATTTTCATTATTATCCGCATTTATTTTTGTAACAGTAATATATGTAATATATTCCCTCATTACTAGCAGTTGTTGAACAATGTCTGCACTCTTTCTTTTAAAAAAAAAGTAGTAGAGGTGGTCATTTCATAAACTCTTAAACTTTGTGTGTTGTCTCTTAGGTAAAGCAATCCTGGGCCCTCCACGGCTTTACCAGGAGCTACAAGAGCTACAACATGACCTTTCTGTTGTGGAAGAGGTCACTCTGCTTGTGGGTACATTGGAAGGGACATATCAGGTACTTGTCTCTTTATGCGACTTTTGCTGTTCCTGGAGTGTCACACAGGGAAGTGTGTATCACAGAACATTTGTAGTACAGCAAAATTAGCTGAAAGACAAGGCATTGTACATTGGCTTTGTCAGTCCAGCTGACTCTACAGGCCAAACCACAAAAGTCAAAGCGTGTTGTTTGTCATATGGCTACAAAGGCTAAATCTCTCAGGGTTTGTTTAGAGAACTTAGTTGTCAACTACAAAAAAAGAAGAAAAAAAATTGCACTGACCTTGAGGCATGCTGTTCTCCTCTCAAAAACTGCTTTCAACATAACAAATTATTCATAAACGAGTTATCTCAAGGCATCGAATGGAAATGGTTGAAATATGGAATGTGTTCTGTAAACTGACAATACCTTCTAAGCCTTGAGAACACACTGAAGATTCACAGAGGTAGCAAAGACAACAATGAAGTATGCTCAGTTAAATTAAATCTCTGAACTCAGTGTAAACTCAGTGATCACATTTGGATAGTGAAAAGACCGTTTGGGGAGTCTGTTTCTGTTCCTGTAAAAGATATTGCAAAAGGCTTCAAGATGTTTTAAGTATGAACAATGAGATGTATAATATGCTTCTCGGATCACTGGTTTCTAAAAGCCAGGTCTCAAATCTCTCTAATTATCAATAGTAGCACAATTGTGAGAGTGAGATGTACCTCTCATATATTAAAGGAGTGTCAGATTTGTTATGTTGCAAAAGAAGCTGTCAGTACCCCTCCTGCAGAGTTTAAATCAGGGCACAGTAGTGTAGCACTATCACATTAACAGTGCCATACACTGCATACAGTAACACCTCCGGGGAGGCATACTCCAGCAATCACCAAAGAACCTCTCAGGCTAATGGTGGCACCTTTGCCTCCCTGCACTTAATGAGCATAATGTCCTCAGGAAGAGTGATATTCGCCTTGCACTAAATGACATTCACTTTCCACAGAGTTCTAATATTGTCCACTGAACAAATAGACAGAATACCTCTGCACAGCTCATTGACTTCAGAAAATTGATTTGATTCTGTTTGACTTGAGGGTCTATGTTTTACTGTAAAATGGATACTAGTACTGAAGTGAATTCAGAATTTCACTTGATAAGATAAAAATGCTTGTTCAATATGTTATTTGAAGCACACTGCCTCAAATCACCTACTGCAGTTTTTTTTGTGGTTTTTTTTAATGGATGTGTGTCAGTTTCTCAGTTTGTGTGTAACAATATCAAGTACATCTATAGTATACACCTGTGCTCTGTGAACACATATTGTACTTGGGTCTGTGCTAGATGACCTAGTGTACGCTAGAACTGAGAAACAATTTTTAACTGTGTGTTTTTCTGTCAAAGAACCTCAACACCACTGTGGCCCAGGACTGGTGTCTGGCTCTGCAGAGGCTTATCCGCATCAAAGAAGAACAGATCCAGAGTGCTAACAAATGTCGCTTACGCCTGCAGGTGCCTGGCAGGCCAGACAAGTGAGTAGTATTTCACGTACAGATGTGGATCCTAGTAAAATGTACTGTTTAAGTGTGTATGGCATGAAGAGTAAAAAAAACCAAAACTCCATTAACAGTAGTTCAAAAGTGTTTTTTGGTAAATGGTTTAAATGTTCAAATGGTGAAATTACCAAACACTGACAGAACCTGGCAGTCATATAAACCACTAAAACGATAACACCCAGTGATGAGCGTTTTATAACCAATGATTATAATAATTAGTTATTATATTACTGTGCATGTTCTATCACCGTGGAGAATTAGGCTTATGCTCGGCTAGAATCCATGCGCCCATGCTTTGCAACATTTTTATTCTTCCATGCCAAGCAGCCACCGAGGCTGAAAGATGAAGCCCGTGCGGAACACAGAAAACTGCAGTTCCTCGATTGGACACTTGAGCTTGAGTCATTTAAAAATTCCAACATTATAGTAGAAATAAACATGTTTAAAATCTAATTGAAAATACCTTTTTGGTCTTTATAATTTACTTATTTTTGTATAAAACTGGCATACAATATATAATTTAACCATTTCCATTATATTAAGGCTTATAGTTGTGATTTATTTGGTTTTTGGCACTTAGTGAGTGCTATTTTGTCTCTGTTGTGAGACAAAAGTGGTGCTTAAAAACACAAAAATCTACAACCACAATTTTAAAAAAAAATGTTGGAACGTTGTGTAAATTGGAAATAAAAACAGGATGCAATAATTTACAGATCTTGTGTTTTAAACTGACAAAAGTTTAAAAGAATTTTTTTTTTTTTGAAAAACATGTTGCAGAAAAGTTGGAGAAACATCCAGAAACATCTGGAAACTGAGGAGACCAGTTGCTAGAGTTGTGAGAGAACAGTGTTGTCCCCTTGATATAGGATTGTAGCTGCTCAACAGTCCTTGGTTTTCTTTGCTCTTTGTTTTTTTCTGTTCCATGTTATCAAATGTTTTTATTTGTTAAAGTCTGGACTGCAGAAAGGCCAGTTCAGGACCCAGACTCTTTCATTCCTAAGCCTTGTTGTTGTAATAGGTGTAGTATGCGGGACAGTATTGTCTTACTGAAATATTCAAGGTTGGTCTGAAACCTCTCTATATGCTGTACCTTTCAGTATTGATGGTGCCATTTCCGTATGTGCACGTCCATACAGTCAGGCTTTGTTACTTTGCTCTGATAACAAGCTGGGTGGTCTTTCTTCTCTTTAGTCTAAAGAACGTGGCTTACATTTTTTCAAAAAAAGAATTTCAAGTTTTCAGTTTTCCGCTTTGCCTCTTTCAATTTAAACGAGTCTTGGCTTAGAGAAGACAGCAGTGTTTCTGGATCACGTTCACATATGGCTTCTTCTTCGCATGGTAGAGCTTTACCTTACATTTGTGGATTGCAGTGCAATCTGTGTTTAAAGACACTGATTTCCTGAAGTGAGTCCATGCAGTGATTGACATGACAGAGTCAAGTCTATTTTAATGCAATGCTGCCTGAGGGCCCAAAGGGCATCCAGTACTGAGTTTTGACCTTGTCCCTTGCACACAGAGATTTCTCCGGTCACTCTGCATCTTTTGATGATATTGTGTATTATTATGTATTATTATGATGATAAAAAATTCAAAGTCTTTGCACTGAGAAATATTATTCTGACATAGCAGTTTTTTGCAGAATGGTAAACCTCTTTAAGGTGCTCTTTTTTATACCCAGTCACATTGCTGACCTGATGCCAATTAGCTTAATTAGTTGCAAAATGTTCCTCCAGCTGTTTCTTTTTAGTACCATTTACTTTTCCAGCCTTTTGTTTCCAACATTTTAGAGTTGTGTTATGGCCATTACATCCCATTACTAGCATAAGCTGATTACAGCTCTAGGGCTTTTTAAAATGGCTGTCCACAAACCAGTCGCTGATTTCACAGTGGGTACATCCATCTTTTATATACAGTCAGTTTCAGTTCCAACTGGCAAAAGCTGTGGCTGGAAGCTTTCTGTTTTTGGGTACATTTGTGCATATGTTGATACATCTCACCCTCATAGACTCAACATTTCTTAAGTGCCTTGTGGAAAAATTTACTGCTTGGATTCACTTGGACTCATTTGATTAGATTTTAGAGTTCAGAGGTTAATTTTATTATCTTCTCTTTCAAGAACACAATATCTCAGGGACACTTGAATTCATTTATATTTGCAGCAAATGGTCACAAACAAATGTTGAAAACAAATGTTTTTTTCATTTATTTTTTTAAAATAGATTTTTTTATTTATGGTATTTTTCAAATTTCAAATTTTTTGTATTCGTTAATGTGAGAGAGGCAGAAAATACTGGAAGAAAAATAGGAATGGGTAAAAGCAACAGGAATTGTGGTGACATACATGCTCTTAGAACCGTGGGCCGACAGACACCTTGACCTTTTGCAAATCAGAGGTGAGAACAGTTTGTTCTGTCGTGACTGCGTAATTACCCAACTCAAATAATTCATTTTCTTCAGTGCTTGGATTGAATAATGAATTGTCTCCACAAAATGTTCCTTTTTGGAGGGTTTAATGAGAAACGTTTTTTGCTTTGGCCTTTACTTAACTCTTGGCCCTAATGTGTAATTTTTATGAATTGCCTGGTAATATCTTTCTTCATTTACGGTGTGTTTATACTGTCCTGAAATGCAAGATATTCGGTCCTATAATTGGATTTCCTGACTGTGGGGTGCCCTAATATAAATGTTGTACTCTTGTAGTTCTTATATTTAGTTTTATTAAGTCACAGAAAATTTGAAAATGTACTGTGAACTTTCAGGCATGTTTTCTTCAATAGTCCAAACACAAAACGACATTTGATTTTTTTGTCTTAGGTTAAAATACGAAGCTGCATACAATGCACAGAAGGTTACCTTGTTATACTTGAAGTGCTAGTGTTACATGTTGAGGTGCATCCTGGTGGGTGGATTGACTAATGAATGACTGAACACCTACTTAGAGACCAACAAAGACTGCACGGAGAGAGCATATGAGTAGCTTAGAGTGCTGGAACAAGAACTGGAAAATAGCAAATAATGGCAGATTATAATGGATTCCATTTTGTGGCTTCTGCTGGGAATAGGATAAGAAAGAGGCAAGGGAGGACAAAAAGAGAAAGATTGCGATAAAGAAGCCAGAGCCCTGCTGAGACATACCAGGCAGGGGGAGGAGAGGAAGAAAGAAAGAGTGAGAGTGATGAGCGACCTCCCCCGTGAAAGATTTGGCTTGGTGCCGGCAGGGCAGCGGCAGTCAGAAGAGTGGGCCTAATGCTTCAGAGCCAGAGAGAATCTAACTGTGCCAAACCAAGCTAAAGTGACAGCTTGAGCAGCGGAGCTGTGCAGATCACTTCTCCCACATCTCCCAGCTTCCTCATCGGCTGTCACACCAGGCCTGCAGGGCCGATCTGCTTACTCAGATGTTTGGTGGAGCCAGATGCCACGCTTACAAGAGAGTCCCCGAATTCCCCTTTAAGGGGTACCCTATTTGCTGAGTTCCTGTGATAATGTCATTAGCAACTGAACTGACAAGGAGATTTCCCACCCCGACATATGTCCAAGCTGTATATTTGTACTTAAAAATTCAATACTGTAGAGCAAGACTCATACTTGGAGTTTTTGTGGTGACGTAAAAGATAACAATGTCAGCTGAAAGAGAGAAATCTCCTGTGGGGAAAAAGAGCCAATTCTGGTTGTGTGATAGCAATCTAATTGAGGCTGGGCCTCAGTGCTGGGTGGCTGGACCGGCAGTGAGCCTCGGGGCTGGGGTGACAGGTGGCACAGCGGGTACCCGAGCCATTCTGACACTACCCAGGGTGCAATAGCGGCAGATTGTAGGGGAGAGTAGTGGACAGACTGGCTCTGTTTCTCTCAAACACACACACACACACACACACACACACACACACACACATTGTTTTTTCCTGACTGTCCTTTTTCGTTTTGTGACTAATATGGTTCACAATCTCCGGTTCACAGTCTGTGTTTCTTAGAAATACACACACACACACACACACACACACAGTTTCCTAACTGTCTTTTTTTCCCGTTTTGTGACTAGTATGATTCATAAGCATTACACTGCTTCCAGCACCTGTATGTTACGTGTATTCACATATACTTCCCACTGACAAATGCAACTGCAAAAAAAGCAAGCATGTATTTCACACGATGAGGCACACACATTGTGGGGCAGAAACATAGATACACACTCTCGCATGCAGAGCTAAGCCTTTGCTCTGCTGGTGAGAGAGTGGGACCGCAGCAGGGACCCCCTGTACTGAGTTGGTCCCCTCCTGTCTGGCCGCAAGCGACTCTCTGCAGTCAGGCAGCACATCACAGCCTCCACACTGCAAACAGACGAGTACGTGGAGAGAATCCCGACTGCTGCCTCAAAGGCACCAGCCTACGTGTGACAGCAGTTCATTAACATCCTCTTTTACTGCGTCTGCAGGAGCAACCACAGGCATAGATTCATGGACCATACTGGCAAGCGATAGATACAGAGCTCAAATTTCATAGTTTAACCAAATGTGTTTGTTGCTTCATCCACTTACACCACCAGAACAGCATACACAAAAGAGCAGTATTATAAGCCCGAGAAACATTTTTTTTTCCCTTTTTTTTATTTAATGGAAGCTTTTATGTGCCGAATGCCTGCAAGGCAGGTGGCAGTACTTTAGCTCGCAGTCAGACGACTGATTTCTAGCACATTCTGACTGACAGTCTTATCTTTGCATCTGGACAGCAGAGGTTTTTCTTTGATTGTTCCACGTGTCTAACAAGAAACATACGGAAGGAAAGACATGATATTAGTACCGGAAGCCCTAGTTTCAGGAAAAGGTTTCTTGCTTGGATTACAGTCTTGGAAATAGTGTTTTCTTTAGCTTTAGATTAAAGTTATTCATGCTCTTTCCAACTCTCAGATGTTGTCTATCACACAAATAAAAGGGGACTGAAATAGAATTGAACTTCACATTACTCGTTTAGTAGAAATTGACAATTAATGACAAGCAAATCTGCCGCTTGAACGAGCAGCGAACTAACTGAATTGTTTGCAGGGAAGGGCAGCGGAGTAACTAAATAACTGGATGACTCTTTTAATTAAGCACAGCTGGACTGAAGAGAAGGGATCTCGTTTCGGCACTTCTGTGATTTAGTTACCAGTATCTGGAACAACAAGACATATATATATTGAGGTTGGCAGGTGAGGCAAATCATCAGGCTGATGAGTAAAAGCACACGACAGAGTGAGGATCCTGGCCACCGGCCTAAGTACTGGAGAGCATCCGGGGCAGCGGGAGACACTTGTGTACCAAATTTCTGAAGATGGCAGTGTTAGTATAACATCTGTAACATACTTGTGAATACATACTTATGTGAAAGGCACTCCACCTTTGCACCTACCCGTGCTGCTCTCCTATTTATAGCCACTTTTATCCAGGGACAGGTTGCTCTTTTGTTTCTTTTTCTCCCTTCTTATTCCCACATGTACAGTATGCACATTCGCACAAGTATGTGGCAAAGAATAACCACCCTTCTCTACTTTGAGCTAGTTATCGTTTGTAGTGGGGCCGGAGCTGAGGGGCACCTAAGACACGTTTTCCTTGGTCAGCTCTAAGTGGAAACATTTTCCTTACTGCTCGAGCAGTCAGGACTGTTGGAGGAGTATGCTCTTATTAACTGAAGAGGTATTTTACATTATCTGAACCTGTTTCCAAAAGAACATATTCATAAATAGCTTTTTGTTATGTATTGATTTTTTTTTGTAGAAATGCTTCTAACCTTTACACCATGAATTTTAATTACTAGATACCACTCAATTTAGATGTCAAATGTTACTCTAAAACTTTCTTTTATTTATATCTCCAGCGCCTGACAGTAACATCAATTAGATAGTGGATGGTCCACTCAACTGTCTGTTCTCCCCTTCATAGTTATAAAGATATGATCCTTGTGAGTTAACATTAACTTTTCATAATGCAAAGAAAAATAACTTGTACTAACAGCAACTCTGCCAAGCTCACAGAAATCTTTAAATGAATAATTCCATATAGCTAGAGAAAGTGAAGAAAAACCCACTTCACATCTAACACTGCTTATTTTAAATGTAGCCTTAAGCTGTGGAATAAATCATATAATAAGGTCACCTCACCCTGTTAACTACTTTAACTGTAAACACCGAGGCAACCAATTAAGATTAAATTAAATTAAATTTAACCATGTCCTCTAAGTATAATTATTTTTTGTAGCAGAGACATTTCCACTACAGGAATTGCAGGCTGACTTGAGACTTGTATTAATACCGACGAGCAGATATTTACTTGCGACCAACAGTATCGCAGATAAAACCACAGTGTGTGCCGTCCGTGTCTGTTTTTATTGTGTCATCTGCAGCAGGGCTGAGTTGGTGCTGGATTCACAAAGATTTAAGTATCAAGACTGTTACTGTGGCAGTTTGAACATTCATTCAGATTTTAGGCCCTCTGGAAGTTGAAGCCTGCATCACCAAAAGCCAAACACGATTTTGTACATTATCACAAAACGCCTCTATAAATCAGATTCGATCCTGACGCACTTTAAGTCTGTCTCTCCTGAAGTTCCATCAAGTCCTACCAGAACTAAATCTGAATGCTTCCCTTAGTTATCTCACTTTTTGCAGAACAAACTTTCTCTTTGATTCTCTGGAGGACGGGGGTGAACTGAAGGATGGGTGCATGACAGGCTGCCACTCAGCACTCAATCCTACATCTGTCCCGTCCTTGTGCATTAGTATCACACGTGTGCTTCGGCACTGACCTGCTCCCATAAATCCATTGGACGAGCGCCTCTCTTCCCTCCCTTGCCCTGCTTTGCCCTCTCTCTGTTCCCCTCCCCTTCCCTTTTCTCTCTTTACCTCTCAGCCTTTCTCATCTCGCCTCTGCCAGCGTGCCCGAGTCTAGTTCTCCATTCTGGCAATGCACCACACCTGCACTGCGGCTGTCAATCAGAGGGCAGGCGGGAGGAATGGAGACCGTGCTCAGTTTAGCATGTTTGATGCCGTGTGGGCACGAAGTGTTACCTAAGGAATGTAGCCAAGAGAGTAGTTGTATTCTCATCACACCCTGTCTACCCTTCTGTCTTCGACAAATTGCCTTTCCTATATTTAAGCAGCAAATGGTATGAATTACACCTCTTTGTGAAAGGTCCACTTTTTCAACATGTCAAGGAAGTTTGAGATCTTAGTTACTTTATTCTGTTCCTGTCTTCAATCTCGCTCTCTCTCACTATATGTGTGTGTGTCTCTCTGACGTTTTCATCCTTCCTCTATGAAATTAAAATTAATTTGTGGCGGGCAGTGGCAGGTATGACAGAAGCATAATATCCGACTGCGCACTGCTCTCCACTCAATTACCTTCTAATGATTCCTGAGTGTGAAATTGTCTTTCGTATGTGTGCCTGAGACCCTAGCCCCTCCCCACCCCTTTTTTCTGCATTGCCTTGTACTTTTTTTTTCTTTCATTGCTTCAGAATCACTGCAGAATAGCTGTACAGGTGACTAAGAGTAAAGCATTATTTTGGAAAGCTGCTTAGCGCTCTAAAAGGATGTCCCATCCTTGGCCAGACAATTTACTTGTAGTTCCAATAAAGCCTGATCAACCCAGGCACCACACCACCGTCTGTCCGTGGTTAGACACTGACTGAGTCATTGTTAACTCGGGGCCAGTCTCTGCCAGTCTTGTTTTAGACTGCTAGGAATTTAGAGGTTATTGTATTTGACTGAAAAGAGAGTGAAAAATCAACACATGCATGACTAGTGGTCTCAAGCTGACAAAAAACCTGACAAAACGGGATGCTTGAAGAGACTAAGTGTTTAGACAGGCGTCTATTACCTGGGGATGAGTTTTGTGTTTCTAGCACTTTACACAACCTTTAAGTAATGGCATTCAAACAGAAAATCTACTTTAAAACATTTTGCTCTGGGAGAGACCTTGCATTTCACGACCCATTTTGATACTGGGTTTGGTAATGACTTTTGGAGTGTTTTCTGTTGGGTGGGAAAACCCGCTTAAAGCTTTTACATAAGACACGCTCAGTGTCACAGCCATAGGTCTTGTTTCGGCACCAGGAAGGAACACATTAAGCTGAGCTTCTTGGGGTGTCAAGACCTTAATTTCCTGCGTTCAGGTGAATTTTAATGCACCAAATTGGGCTTTTTTTACGTACCAACATTCAGGCACTAGCTAACAGTTTAACATATATTGCAGTATAATGCAGTGAGACTATTGCTTTCAAACAATTACCCTCAACTTTTATCGTTTACTGTTTAATGCTGAGTCAGCACACATATAGGTATGATCCTCTTGTGTCCTTTTTTTGTGTTTGTGTGATTATAGACATTAGTGTAAGGTAAAAATTCTACCTGATATAGCACAATGGTGCTCAAGCGCATGGGAACCGTGCATAGTATATAAGGCATTTGAGTGCTTTAAGCTCAAGCAGCCAGGAAGGCTCAGCCCATAACAATTTGACTGACGTTTATTTGTTTACCGCACATGGTTTTTTTGTTTGCAATCCAGGACTAGAGAGAAAAAGAAATTGACCAGAGGGGATAAAGGAGACACAACACCAGCTGGCTTTAAGGCTATTGACAGTGTTAACAGCTGGCAAATTTAGGGTGGTTGGCTGTGTGTTAGTGAGGAGTCAGTGCAACTAAAATATTTTGTCTTCACGTGTTTTAATAATATAAATGTGAAAAAAGCTGCAGTTTGCATTGATAAAATTCAGATTGTTTTGAATTTAAATTGTAGTAACTCCTTTGTGCTATTTATCATGAATACTTTTCTGTTTTCTGTGTTCTCACTTGTCAGTTTATTTTCCTGGCACTAATTTTGTCAGATATTTTCTGAATATGCACATATTCAGAAAATATCTTGAACATTTTCAGTTCTTGGTTACTGTAAGCAGTGTTGTTTTTTAAAAGAAATTTAAAACTTTTTTTGCGTTTTTATCCAATTCAAAAGTTAGCATATTTCCTTTCATATCATATATTTTTTTTAAACTCATTTAATTTTAAAAGGACTTTATGAAATAACCTTTCTCATTCTACGTGCTGGCTACCTTGAAGAAACAACCTGTAAATACATGTAGATACTGATAACCAATATTACCATAAAGCATTGGAGGCAAAATGCAAATTTGTATAAATGCCATAAGCAAACTATATTGATGGGATATAAGGATGCAGGCCATTTTTCAGCTTTGTTTAACTTCAAGTTATGAGTTCATAATGGAAATACACATAAACAGAGTAGCTAGTGTTGTTCAGGGCATTTGTTTCCTTTGGTAAATTATTCCCTTTCCATTTATTCAACTTTTGAGCACCTTCATTAATTAATGACTAAGTTTGTCTTATGGTTTGCCAGCATATTGTGTATTTTGAGGATAAAGAAATGCCCAAATCACTCACTCCCTGTCTGCACTCCCTGTAAGATATCAACTAATATCTTTGTCGCATGAAGACTAGAAAAGAGTTAAAAATAAACTTTTCTTGGCACTCTAATAACAGAACCTGCTAAGTTTGGTATTCATACACTTGTCCTCCTTTTAGATTGAGAGATTAAAATCTTGTTTTTTTTTTAAAGAAAAACTAAGAAAACTGTTACATGCTGACTGAAATTATATTAATTTAAAATGGACATGTTTTTTCCAAATTTCGCAATATGTTAAGTACACAAATCCTTCATTCTACCGGTCATTTTGTTCTTCTATCCCTTTTACACCTATACTATCTGGTCTCCCACTGTGTCTGAGTTTCTTTCAAAAGGCTCTAACTGATCAGAGCCTGTGCTGGTTGTGCCAGTGAAGCCCACGCATTAGTGGCATTTTGAACACTGGAGGCTACCTATAAGCGATTTAGTGGGACCACGCTGTGTGATCATCACAACCCAAACTGAATGTTGACGTGCAGGCTGAAATTATAGAGCCCCAGCTTACTGGACTGAACCGCTGTAAAGCTACAAGCAGGCAAGCAGCTGTTATGACATAAAAAATCTTGTTGTATTAAACTTAAAGTCCCATGAAATGAAAAATTTCTTTTGGTGCTCTGTTGGTGCCGTTTCTCTGAGTGTATTGTTCTGCTTTCTGTTTTTATATAGAACATCTCGAGAATATGTCAAAAAAGTGCTTTTGCTCTCTTTCGTGTGCCTTTAGGGTATCAGCCTTGTAGTGCATACAATGTATTAATAAAGATAAGAAAAAAAAGAGGTAAATATAAAACGTGTTCACCAGTTTGTCACTTTAATTATGTGTTAAAGCAGATTTTTTGATTGGTTTAATTCACAATTTAAACACAATTTAATCCCTTTTTTTGGCATCTCTTAGCCAGTTATATACTAATGCATGGCTGCAGTTTGTTTTGTTTGTTTAGGGTCATTGCTGCTTGGTAGCGCGCAGAAAGGAGTGATTACATGCAACAGTTAGAGTGTGATTCCTCTGCTTTTAGAGCTCCATTGGTTGAATCCTCCCTGCTGTTTTGTTTTGGGGATCAAGAACGCCTTTGCATTTGTATGTTTATTTAGTTGTTTTACTGCACCAGTAACACTGATGCAATTTTCAGTTCAGTGAAATGAGACCTGTAAAGCGTGCTGTTTTTTTTTTCCTGTTTTCCTCATTCTGGTTTAAGCTTAATGCTTTCACAATAATGTGAATTTGAATTTGTAGCCTTCTGTTTTGATGTCACATGGACAGATGCACAATGATGTCAAGCCTACTTTGTTGTACACCACTTAAAATGACTCCTGGATCCCAACAACAGAGACAAAATCCATTCATTCTTTCTTTTATCTTTTTTATCCAAATCAGGGTTGCAGTGGGGCGTGGAACATATCTACGCCTCCACAACTTTAATAGGGTGTATGCCACAGATCTAACAGAGAAATAGACAATCATTCACACCTACTGTCAATTTAAAACAACCGATTAACCTAACCAGCATGTCTTTGACTGTTGGAGGAAGCCAGAGTACTTGGAGAGAACACATGCAGGCAAGGCAGGAACATGCAAACTCCACCCAAATGCCACCAAATTACACAAATAATAATAATATTAGAAATAATACCCAACAGGTGTTTCTGCTATTGCTTAATAATGCCTTTTGGCAATTGTGTTGTAAATAAAATTCAGTATATTAATGCATATGATGTCTGCGTCCATCTGAGGCTGAGTCTGTGTTTTTTTTGTGCATGTGTTTTCTCCACCAGGTCAGGGCGTCCTGTCAGTTTCATGGTGGTCTTCAACACTCCTAACCCCCTTAGTAAGATCTCTTGGGTCAACCGTCTGCATTTGGCCAAGATTGCACTACGTAAGCACACACACACACACACACACGTTCAAATACACATTCACAAAGGCATACATGCAGTCTAACACAAACAGAAAGGATTACTAAGTCATTTCTTTTTAAACAGGATGATGTAATACAATGAAATGCAATGACAATGTTTTAAGTCAGACGCTCAGACACATCATCAGTGTTTGCTTCTTACTCTATTGGCTAAGTACTAAGTATTACGACTTATGTAAGCAGAGAAAAGGATTCTCACTTGGGTCACCTGAAGTTTATGTTGAACAATGAAGCAAACTGTTAAAACAACGTTACGTTAATAAAATTTTCAATCTGTCTGTTGTGGAAACAATCATTCCCGCCTAAGAGTTAATGATGTTGCCTTATAAGGATGAAGATTACTATTGTCACTGAAAAAGCATTGGCTTTAGAACTGTTTTATAGCTCTATATCCTACCATTTTTAATGCAGTAAGTCTTCTTTTTTCTAATTCTGGACATCATGACTGGGTATCAAGACTTCACAATGTACACATTCAACACAGAAAGAAATAAAATTGGCCAGACCCTGCCCAGCAGGGAGCAGCACAGTTCTTCTTTATCTCCCTAACCTCTTTCCTCTAACCCTTGTCTTGCTCTGCCCAGACTTTTGCCTATTATGCAATCTGACCATGCTGTAGTACAGAAGATCTTCCTGTCTTTGGTTCATCAGTGTGTTCTGTCATCCATTGGCAAAAGCAGGAACAAGGCTCTCGAGGACAGTAATCTGTTTACTTATCCATGAAGGCACATTTTCAACTTAATCACCACCTCTGTTTCCTTTTTCCAATCCTTTCCCTCTCACTGTATTGCCTGGAGCACTTTTTATGTCACATACAGTTTATTCTGGGTTTGTTGTGCGTCCAATGTGTCCCCTTATACAGCTCTTGTGCAAATTCAATTGCACTGTGCATGCTGTTGGTCTTCCAACAAAGCTCTTGTGCAGTTTTAGTTTTACTGATGTGGTTTCTTTCATCCAAGAGG
The DNA here is from genome assembly GCA_015106755.1 of Etia nguti. NCBI lineage: Eukaryota > Metazoa > Chordata > Actinopteri > Cichliformes > Cichlidae > Etia > Etia nguti. The sequence continues at coordinate 147,160 of VUQG01013786.1, read as the reverse complement.
CCGTTGCAGTGAGTGTTAGCACGGAAAAAAATAGTTTTAGAAGGTTTTGTAGCTAGATTAAAGAAAACTCAATGAAATGTCTTGTTTAGATAAGTGGCCATGTATTTGGGAATGATTTAATACCCCTACTGGGCTTTGAAATGAACAGGGGGTCGGATAAATCTTAGTTGTGCAATGGTCAAGAGGAAATTTGAAATGTTGTGTGCTTTACAGGAGTTTTCCCAAAAACTATACTTCTGCCGCATCTAGAGATTCTCCAATCTTGCACATTACAATAAAAAAACAACACTGGATTCTTCCCATGTGCTGCCGGCCTACCTCTCGCAGTAGGGGTATAGAGGTGCAAGAAGCATGCAGTGCACCTGTAGACCCTCCAGTAGAGCCTGCTGTATATGGTTTGTGTCAGAGTGACATCAAAGACATCAGGCTGAGAGGAGAGGATTCTGTGGTGGCAGTGAAGCGCAGCATCCCCAGTCTTTCCTTGTTGCTCACACCTTTATCAGCAACACAGCAGGCGTACTGATGAGGACAGCACCATAGTTATAACACACAGCTCTCCTCCCCTATGGCTTCTGCGTGGACATGGGTATTATTCAAAGCCAAATCATGCAAATTATCCATAGTTGTCATACTCACAAGGAACCCCCATGCTGCAGTTATTGCTCATTTATATAGACCATCCATATCAAATATGAATTCAAGAGAATACTGAGGAGAATACAGTGACCAGAAGAAGATTAAAAGTATGCAATTTTAACCCACTGTGCTTAAATTAATCCAGTAAACAAAATATATTTGGCATTCACATGGGAGGAAGACAAACATTGAATTTTCTTGGCTTATTGGATTTGACACCTTTAGAAAGAACCTGAACACCCTGAAGACAATAAATAAAATGCTATCAAAATGTAAATATTGTATTGTATTATTAATATTGTATTACTGTAATGTTTATTCACTATAACGGCAATGTCAGCACCTATCTGTGTTTGTCACGTTACCCTTCTACCTTGCAGCGTCAAGTGCTCGTCACTGACATTACAATTTTTCTTTGACTAAGAAAACTGTCACATCTTTGACACATCTAAGATTGTAAGATTTCAGGCCTTTAGCCAACACTGCTATCAAGGCCATGTTACCATGAGAACTGCAGTAACATATGTCTAGATTTTACCATCACCAACATGACAAGCAGTCAAGTGTAAGGAGAACAAGCTTGAAGGTGCAAGGAAAAGTAATAAAATAGGGACAAGAAGAGAGAGAAGTACAGAAGAGATGTTGTATGGCAAGATGAGTTCAAAGAGGGGAAAAGATAGATTATAGACAACCTCCCGCTGCAGTCAAGATATCAAGTAATTATGTGATTACTACATATCAAGTTCAAGACACGGATTTGGGCAGTGTAGGCTGGAGGAAGTATGAAGACCATGTTTCAACTTGATTCCTTGTCAGTGATTGACAGCATATGTGTTTAAAACTGTGCTTATTTTGATGATGTTTGCTTTATGTTTGGATTATCAAAAAACAACCAGGGTTAAGTCCCAGATTTTGTCTCAGGATAACATCATATATTTACAAAGAACTTAAGTTGCACCATTATTTTTTGGACTTTAATATATGAATAAGCCTTGGTTCTTTCGATCTGCAGAGCTCCGTGATGTTATTTCATGCTCTTCTGACTTTTTTGCCAAGAAATGATAGAAGTAACTCTCATATTATGCATCATACAGCTGTATCAGTGCAGTTTTAGGATCACTGCAGTCTTAACTTACCAGTGGCATGCACAAAAATGATGCACATAACAGTGCGAGCAATTGGAAAAAGTCGTGAGTAGCACAGACTTGAGAAAAGTTGCTTGTTTTCATTCTATTTTTTTTTTTTTTTCAAAGTAGTTGTCTGGGGCCATTTTACATTTCTCTTACCCTTGAAGAGAGACAGAGAGACAGAGAGAGAGATATGGAGAGATGTAAGATATTCACAGCTGACAGTGCACACAGTGTCTCTCTACTTCATTTGCAATCACAAACTGAAAATTTTGAATTTTTAATAGCTAATAAGAGTGTAGAGTTTATGAAAACAAAACAAAACAAAACAAAAAAAACCCCTTATTTACCTAAGCTGGTCTAAAAACATTTTCCAAAAGTATAAATTAAATGAGCTGCCTGTTGTTCATCTTTCTGTTTATTTTTGATAGCTTCTATAGGATTACAGGGGTGCAGAGGACCCCAAAAGCAGTAAAGTAAGCGATACCACATGCACGTAAAACAGCAAACCGTAAATGATTGTTGAATATTAATACACAGTTTAGTGCTAATTTTATTTTATTCATCTGGAACATATGTTGTGCAACTAAATAGATTCTAAAAGTTTAAGCAATTTTGACCAGCTGTCTAAAATCATCTTGCATCGCCAATTTCATGAAGATATGCATTGGTTTATTCTTGACAATATTTGTATGACCAGCTGTTACACTTTTAAAATGTCTGTTGTAAAACATCTTCATTAAGTTTCGAGTCAGGGTCATAATTCCACGAAATATATATTTTTTTCCAGTTGATCACAGAAGCATTTAGATCACTTACATTACACCCGTTTGGTAATGAAGCTGCCCTGTGACCCATTGGTACTCAGCAAATCATTCATTTAAAAACAAATGGTACAGGGGAGGGCAGGGAGATGGATTTCATTGAATCCCTTGGGGAAATGGATCAGCACCAACCTGGTCAGGATGACAATTACGTGTTAATTGTATTACAACCACACTTTGCCTTCCCATTTAACCAAATGTAATTACAATATGGGAGTTGTTGATTTAATTTCACGGATGGTGTGCTGTCATCGAGGCTTCCTCATCATTGCAATCGTAGGCAGGCCTGGCCTGTGCTCAGGGGAGACCTAGAGTTGAATCAGCATTTCAAAAGCACCGAACCATGGTCTTGTTTAGTCTGAAATGGGTGCCTTGCTTCGAAATGTCCCTGAATAGTGGACAACACAAGTAGATAATGTTCGCATGCATGATTTAGTGAGCGATTAGATATCACAAAACTCATTTTCCCAGACCTATCTTCACACTAGTGTTTATCCTGTTACCCCCATTTAGAGAAAATACGGCTCCATCACTCTGACATACTTGCTGGCCTTCCCTGTGCGTGCCACATGTGAATATCACTGACTTTTAATGACATTTCTGTACACTATATTTAAGTTTTATTAGAGTATTGCCCATTATCAATGGTTTGTTGATGCGTTTTTTTCTCTCATTCATTGCACCTGGATCATCCATAAATCTTTGGTTTCTTGGTGGTTTAAAACAAAATTGAACTACGGCATGATCTACTTCAGCAAGATGTTTAAACTGCTCTGGTAGTGAAGCTTTCCATATGAATATGGCATGAAATTCTGGTAAGACATGTTTCCAGAAAACAGTTTTTGTCACTTTTGAGTGCTGTGGTGTAGTTATGAGGCCTAGAAATAAAAAGTGAGAATTATCCTATGGTGGTTCCTTGCCAGGAGCCCTGGGGTCCATTAATAACCTGGTGTGCCACTGCATCTTTTATGCCTCTCCGAGTGGCCCTACTGTTTCTGAAGGGTCTGCGTGAAATAGCCAGAAGCATTGCTTAATTAATGGGTTTTCTCACTACAGAATTAATTGCTTCCTTCCATGCAGTCCCAGCTCTTTCAGGCAGGGTTAGGGCTGCAGACTTTGATGGCCCTCACAAGAAGAACAAGAGGCCGTCAAATCATGAGAGACTGTCGCTGAGACATTGGAGACGGAAGTGGAAAAATGAATGAGGGTAAAGAGAGAGAGAGAGATGGTGAGGTTGTGTGGGACTGTGTGTGTGTGTGGGGGTGTGTGTGTGCGTGTGCGTGTGTTTGTGTGTGGAGGTGAGAAAGTGGCGGTTGTGGATGGGGGGTGAAAGGATGATTGAGACAAGCAATCAGTCCCACTGCAGGGAACAGAGGGCAGACAGGGGGCTGTTGCCTGCGGTTACACTGCTAAGTGTGGCGGTCTCTCACTTTTTCCCTCGTACGTGGATCAATAGATGAGTTGAGTGCGGCTTGGGGGTTCTGGCACATACTCTGACACGCCTTCTTAATCCACTGTGTGCTAACCTATGCCATGCCGATGTATACCACACAGGAGACAAGTAAGGGTAGAGAATACAAAATCCACCCGGTCTTATGGGAGACCATCAGGGGTTTACTTCCATTAGCCAAGGGATTTAGATTACTTGGTTGCTATGGTGACTGATATTGTTGCATCTCTTCAGATAACATTAGTCAACCTTACGTGGAACTGTTATCTTTTATTTTGTGCTAGTAAGCTAAAGAAGGTGGAAAGATTTCTTTTGAACACTTTTTTTTTTTTTTTAAACTGAACATTCAAGGAAAACCTCCCATTTAAAAAAGGCGTTCATTGGAAGGATTTTCTGTTAGCCCTAAAATTAATCTGTCAGACAGCAGAGATTATCTCCCTATCTCACTGTGCTCAAACATGGGAAATGTTTATGATGAGCAAACATTATCACGGATTTAATTAACAGATCCCACACTCGCATTGATCCATGGGAAATATCAATTGCACTGCTGTATTTAATTAGTCTATATCTTTGGCCTTTGTGTCACAAGGGTTGATAGAGTGCCATGATCTGCAAATTAATCTTAATCAGCAAAAGACTTGAAACAAAAGCATGATAAGAATAAAGAAACTGAGAAACTAAATCTCCCTACTTAGTATTCCAATCCAGAAGCTTTACAAATGATGTTGTTATGAGTAGTTATGGTACAGTAGCTGGGATTGAGTAGAACTGACCATGACCTTTAGTTTGTGTAATCTCATCTTTCTCATAGATTGCTTTGAATTAACACTGTATTGAAATAAACAAACATCACAGCTGGAACGCACTGTAATTAATTTTTTTCTTTTTAAGACAGTAAAATTTTATTTAAAAATACAGTGTTATGATTTATTGGTTGTTTTGTTAATTTTTCTTTGTAACAAGACACTAACGCTGGTATAAAATGGTCAACAGTGTTCCATTAAATCCTTATGATGGAGATTTGCAGGAAATGTAGACCAAGAACAGACTGAATACTTCAGTGTCATTAGTGGCTAGAAACAGCAGTCACGTATAGATGTAACTCCATTTTTGCGAGTGGGAGCATAGCTCAGTAATTGACTTCAATACGGTTTACCCTGAGATAATAAGTGTAGCCCTTGCCCAAACAGGTGGTAGCTTGCCCTGCAGAAGTGCCATTAGCAGTCATTTAACTAAGAGCACACTAATAGAACCATAGCATCCGGGCATTTGAATTTAAGATGTACCTCAGCCCCCTGGTGAGATTATGATTTAGTAAGCCGGGTGGTGCGAGAGTATTTGCCTGTAAACGGCAAACTGAAAGCTACATTTTGACTTCTGAATATTTTCTCAGTCTCACTATAGATTTTTCCCAGGAGACTACACAGAAACACAGGATTTTCTGGTTTACAGGAAACCCAAGTGGTTCATTCAAAGGTTTTGCAAACAGCGCAAAAATTAAATGTTAAATATCAAAGAGGTTAGATTCATGAGAACTATGAAGTTCTTGTAATCTGTCAAAGGTTGTATCTGTCATTATTTCTTGATTTATTATCGTGTATATTTATAATCCCATTTAACCAATGTGATGTAGTTTGCATGTGACAGCAGCGTGAAGGACCTTTAAGGTAAAAGCTGCCAAACGATGAGGATGATATGATTGATTTCTCATGTTTTTGCATGGGGGTGAGACAAACAGGAAAATCAGTCAAAATCTAGTTATCTACAAGGTCTGTGATGTTTCCAGGGAATCTGACTGAACTGTTACTTGGGCACTTTTCCAATTTTTCAGAGTGAGATTTTTTTTTTTTCGTTTAAGATGTTTATCCATATGGTTCATGCTTTCTGATTCATTGTTTTCCAACAATTAACAACTATGCTGACAAATTTTGTACTGTCACATAATTTTATATGCCAATTTCTTTGGATCAAAGGTTGTACCAAAAACAGGTGCTTCTGATAGGAGGAAACAGTAAAAAACAATACTGTCCGTATGTGATATTAAAACACATTTTTTTTAACTGTCTGCTTACAGGTGGATGCATATTCCAAGCCTCTATGTTTGAGTTACTAACCACCTGCATGAAAAATAACTGTCTCGTTTCATAACACCATAATAACTCATCTCTTTGGTTGTTATTTAGACTGCTTTTGTTAGTAGCTTTGCTGGAGTTTTCTGCCTGTGCCGACAATTTCCCACAATTTGAATCTAATTGGTATGCATTGGAAGATACAATAAGTTGCATGTCCTACACCACTGCTTGTAATTGCGATTCGAAAGCTAACTTGACTGTCCTTCTCTCCTGATTTGTAAAGCCTATTTTGTGGTAAATTCAACACGATGTGAATCTAGTTTGAGGTACAGATTGCAGTGTGCTGTGAAGACACAAACAAATGCTGTAAGCATGTGAAATGCAGTTTTCTTTAAATATAGCTATTTGGCTATTGCCCTTAAAAAAGACAAAAGCTAAGAAATGATATACCAATATCACATTTGTTTGGTAATAGTGATAAATACAGAAAAAATTTCCATGTGCATCAATAGGAGCGGTTCAGGCTCCTTTATTAGCTGATGTAACATCTGGATATTAAATATAGAGGTTATAAAAGCTGACTAGTAACCTGAAGGTTGCTGGTTTAAATTTGTTGACATGTCCTTCCATTATATAGTGTGTTTATGCATTATATTGTGCATAAATCTAATTCACAGAATTAGAATTAGAATTGAACTAAGATTTGGGACACTATTTGCTCCAGTCTGTGTTTGAATTACATATAATGAATATTGTGCATTTGAGAGTAATTTTACAAGGAGTGGGACCCTGTGCATGTCATGGTCTGCCTTTTCCTGTTTGTGTGTGTCTGTGTGTGTGTGTGTATGCGTGTGTGTGTGTGTGTGTGTGTAGTTCATATATTAGTTGTCAAAAAAGAACAGCCACACACCAGAGCTTGCCCTGTTGTTATGTGTTTACACGATGTGATTGGTTGCTGTTGTTGTGATGAAGGACTAGCCCCACAATTCAGTTGGCCAACACATGACGTCACCTCATTCAAAGTGAATGAGAAGTGAGACCACTGAAGCCTAAAATGCGTATGTGAGAGTCCTTCTTTATAGGAGAAATGGGATGTAACAGGAGTACTTGATTGTTAGATTTTCCTGTGTTTAAAGGTTTGACTGATGCAAAATAAATTCTCAGATTCGAAAGTGTACTGTGTAGTTGTACATGCGTGTGAATGCGTGAGCGTGTGTGAGGATACTGGCCCGTGTGTCCCTATTCGATGCCGTATTCAATTTAGGTCTGTGCTTATCATTTGTTCACTGTTATTCATCTTCATTACTACATGGCAAAGACTGAAGGTTAAGGCTAATTTGTGTTCTTTCCTACCACTTTTCTCTCTGTCATTTTCTTTGAATCCCAGTCTTTTTCATTCCCCGTGTTTCTCTCTATGTATTTGTCTTTTAATTTTTACTGAGTGACAATTTAGTAAAAGAAGTCAGCGTACCCAAACGGCACATTATTTATGCTAATCTAATAATTAGTTGAAGAAAGTCGATAATTTCTCTGTGGAATAGAAAACCACTGAACTTGCTGCCCCGTCTTCAATTAGTCTTTTAATAAGTGACCTCACACCTCTCGAATCGTAGCAGGGGCTTGCTGAGGGATAGTCAGCACACAAGCCAACCACACACAAAATAATCACTGTATTCAATAATACTCCGCAATTCAAGATGATTAAAAAAATACGAAAGGATTTAAATTAACCTTGCTTTTAGTGTGACTGTTTAAGTGTTGAGATAAAGCACTCGAATGGATGAATTCTTCCTAATATTTGCAGTAAGTATTTAACATAAAGCATAATTTGATTATACAGCTTAAAAAATGTTCGAATTGTAAGTAAGTAAATTATATCAAGTATGTTTTGTGTATGGGGTCGACAAGGTACAATCTGTATGCAAAGCTGCTTATAATTTATAATATAATGTACAAGCATTTTTTTTCTTTATATCTTTACAGGAGCCAGGAATATAGTCTGTTATACTTGAGGATATTTTGATTAACAGAATATTAACATCAGTTTGCTTTTTGCATTGTAAATTTTGTTTTTAAAATTGCTGCATTTTTCAAGCCATCTACATCCAATAATTCAAAATTACAAAATTAAAATTGGGATTTGAAAATTAAGCAACCTTATAGAAGAATTAAAAACTAAGACCTCTCATTTACAGAAGTACTCATGATTTTTGCTGTAGCATTCCAAATTGTGGCCAAATCCTGTTTGCTTTTTAAATGTCTATCATTTGAGACCAGGTGACAGAATAAAGAAAATTAAAAGCCTTCTCCCTGATCTGACTACACTGAAAGCCCAAAGACGAGAAACGATCCTCCTCCTTTTACGATAATGCTGATAAGGCAATTATTTGGACAGAACTTGAAATATACAATACATAGCAAACACATGTTTATTATCTACTCATTATCTGGGTAGTAACAAACACTGGGACAGCAAAACCATGCTTGGAGGGGGGGGGGTTGCTTGTCTCAGGGACAGGGAGACTGTGCAAAGCTTACAGAGGGTTGAATGCTGCCAAATACAGAGGTCTTTGGAGAAAACCTGTTACCGGCTCACCTCATTTGAGTTTGGGGAAATAGTTCGTCTATTTGCAGTGAACAAAAACATTGTGTCACAATATTGCAGAAATGACTTCAGGACGAGTCTCTGACTGTCCTTGAGTAGCCTAGCCAAAGCTAAGACATAAAGCCATTAGAACACTTGTTTTAAGCCTGTAGACACTCACCTAAGAAGGTTTGAATTTGTAATGGCTGCCAAATGACAAAGTACTATTTTTATACAAAAAAAAGTGACAATTCATATACAACAAAAAATTTAAAAAGAATTTAATGGTTTATTGAGTTTATGTTAATTGGAAAATGCCAGTTATGATTCTGCTGTTAAGAATCCAGTACAGCTGAATGAAAGTCTGTAGAGATCAAAAGTTTCAGTATGGAAATGTGAAAATTGCGAGAAAATACAAGGCACAAACACAGGGTGAAAGTCATTGAAAGAAATTTCTAAAAAAGATAGAATGCACTTATCTAAGTCAATACAGTTTTGCCCTTGATCATTCTTATTGCTTTCTTTGTATAAATGTGTTTTGGCTTTTATTTATACTGCTAAAGTTTCGAATACCACAAGCATGCAAGCTGCCTAAAACAACATTAATATTAAAAAGATATTAAAAATCCAGGAATAATATTTAAATCTAAACATATTAAACACAAAGCATGATAGCTGATATGCTGATGGGAACAGGTAGATTTTGAGCTGTAATTTAAACTGTGTGATAGAGACTAGTTGTAAGAAGGTGAAAGGGTAGTATGTTCCAAAGACGAGGCGCAGCACAGCTAAAGGCTCTGGCAACCATTGCGTTTAGTCTAAAAAGAGGAGCAGTCAGGACAGCTGCTGAGGTTGAGTGTAAAGCACAGGATGGGGTGTGAGGGTGAAGGAACTCTAAGAGATATGGGGGTGCCAACTTACTGAGAGCTTTAAAAGTGAAGAGCAGAATCTTGTATTGGATGCACTTGGGAATGGGGAGCCAAGTTGGATAGGTGTAATATGGCTTGTGAACTTTGTGCAGGTGATGATTCTTGCTTTAGAGTTTTTGAGGAGATGAGAGAGAATGGCATTACAATAATCCAAATGAGAGGTGACCAGGGCTTGAACCAGAAATTGGATGCTGTGTGGAGAAAGAAAAGTGCATAGTCTAGAAATGTTACATAGGTGGAATAGGCTGACTGTGACATTATTTGTGTGAGTGGTAAAAAAGAGAATGTCTAGTGAACCAACTGTGGAGACAACAATAGGGTGTACTTTTGAAAGTGAGTCCTTTGAGTCGATATGTATGACTTCAGTTTTATTGCTTTTTAGTTTGGGCTGATTGATTGTTATCCAAGTGGTGGTGGCCTCTAGGCAGGCAGTGAGGTTAGAAGGGGAAAAGAGGTGCTGGGGTTCGTAGGAAGTTATATCCCATCAGCATAAAACTGAAACTGTATTTTAAATTGGGGGGAAAAAAATATTTCCAATAGGAAAGATATAAATTATAAATAGCAGGGGTCCCAGAACTGATCCCTGAGGGACACCATGTGTTGTGGAGGCTGATGGAGTGCAGAAAGTTTTGCCTTGGGCAAACTGTTTCCTGTATTTTCTGCAAGAAAAGGAGAATGTCAACTATTGTAGTGCTACGTCCTTGATTCCAATGCTGGTCAGTCATTCTAAAATAAGAGAATGGGAAATGTTAAAGTGGCACTGAGGTCAAGAAGGCTGAAGGTGAATGTGAGAAGACCAACACCTGAGATACAAGGAGTTTGTCATTGTTCATTTGTTCTTGTTCCAAGAACTATTCCAGTGTTGCATCTAGAATGGAAACTAGGTTTAAATGTCTCATAAAGGTTATTGTTAACTAAGTGGGCCTGAAGCTATGATGGTATTGTGCATTCCAAGATTTTAGAAATAAATGAAAGGTTGGAAAAGGGCCTATAGTTATTGAAGTTGTTGGGGTCTAGATAAAGTTTGCAAGAATAGGGGTGATAGAGGCCGTTTTGAGGGATATAGGAAGAGTAGCCGTGGAGAGGGGAGTTAATTATGACAGTTATGATTGAAGACATTGTAGCATGGCAGTCTTTGACCAATGTGGTTGCAAGGGGATTCAGTGAGCATGTAGTAGTTCTGGACATTGTGATGAGTTTGTGTTTTAAACTGAGGATAGCTGAAAGAAGGATAACGTCGAGAGTGAAATACTTGAGGTGTTTCCTCAAAGGGAGTAGTCTTGAACCAGGCCAGAAGAATTCAGTTGTAGATGGATGCTGGAAATTTTGTTAGAGAAGTCCAGGAATGCTGTTCATTATGTTGTGGAGATGAGATGAGATATTTCTGCAGGTTGTTTCTGTTAATTTTTTAACAGTGGAAAATAAGGTCTGACTTTTTCTCTTGTCTAAACTAATAATGTTTGAGCAATACAATGATTTTGCAGTAATGGAAGCATTCTTGTAGAGGACTTGGTGATTAAGGTATGTTTTCTTGGGTACAGCCAGGCTAGTTGTCTTGGCCAAGATAATTGATTGACTCTTAAATTTTATCCCCTACCTAAAGAATACGGATACAATACTACTATAAAACAAACTCTGCAATTAGCTTTTTCCTTTTGCTCATTTTAATGTATTTGTGATCTTTACTAGCTTATACCTAGATAAAATATGCAAACAAACCAGAAAGGAAAGCTGTTAAATTTCATGCTCAATTTAGTTTCTATACACTGAAATAGATGATTACACAATTACATAATGGGAGTACTTTGGCAGAATTGCCCAGTGACTTGTCAGGGGTACACCTGTTGTAAGGCTCAGTGCTATGAGGCTCACATACCAGGCAAATCCATTATATTATAACACAAATCCGGCAGTTTCATTTTTCCTGCTGGGGCAGACTCTCACTGTTGATTAAGTAAAGGTTTAATCACTGTTGAAGCCCTGCATTGGCAGTACCTGGCCTCGCCTCCTACAACAGGGAATAAGCCTCTGACTGATTATTCACATGCTAATCACACCATTCATATTATATACCTGAGATTGTGAAATGTCTTTATGGTGATTTTATGTGGTTTGACATAGCTTGAAATAGTTTACAGATTAGCTCAGCTGTGGGAATGAGATGCATGTTGAAAAGAAATAAAACAAGTACATAAACTAAACATCAAGTTGGGGTGACCTAAGTAAGAATGAATAGAAAAGAGTCTCTTTTTTTCTATTTCAGGAGAGGAAAATTCACCAGGCTGGTTATGTGGAGAGGATGAAGGAAAGACGACAGCCCCCTTTTGGTATCCACTGCTTGCCTGTCACATGTCTGTCTTTGCTACAAAATCAACAGAGAGAAAGGTAAATTTGCTTCTGGGATTAAAGGACAAAAATCAATTTTTAAAAACAATTAGTTTGAACATATGTTCTAAAGTTTTAAAGATCAGAATCTGATTTCTCTAAAGCCCCTGCCAGCACTGCTTTCCAACATTCTAATGGTATTTAAACATATAGGCTCCATGTTCAAATGTTCATTCTGGTCACTATTCTGGTGAAGTCAGTCAAAATAGCATCCCTGCTAGGTCAGATAGTAACCCTTACATGTTGTTTTTAACATGTCTATCTCATTTACAGATGGGCAGACCCAAAATTGGGACGGCATCTCTATGTAGCGCCTTGAATTGCACACCAAAGTCATTACTGTTTTGGAGAATGTTATAAACAGCAAGAACATAAAAAAAAAACCCCAGAGAAATAGATTCTCTCCTTCAGTCTCTATCTTACATTCACACTCTGCCCAAACTAATCTCATGGAAACCTCAAATCTACTGTTTTGGGAAAAAACAATAGTACATCTTAAGGTTTTAGTGCACGCAGGACAAAGTCTGAACATTAGGCTTTTTAACATTTAAACACCAACACTGGTACACAAATATCACTGAGAGGAAGAGACACAGATTTTATTACCAGAGGTGCAAACAAACCACTCCATTAAAACAAAACTCCTTTTATGTCTGTTGAATTTTCCTTTTTCCCCACTTTGTTTTATTATCTGTTATAATTTAGATGTTGATTTAAAAAAAAAAAAAACTTTAGGGTTTTACTATGATAAGGACAGAGTCTGTGATGACTCATTACTGATGATTGTAATAGTTTTGCTATTCACAGAGGTGCTCCTTTCAGGATTACATACCTTAATCCATCCATGAGGAAGGTTGGAGTACTCACCCACAGAGCACACCAGCATTAATTCATTAACAAGTTAAAATAAACCATTTCTGGCATGGAGACTAGAGCATTCAGAGTCTAACAGGAAATGGCATTATGTCCCCCACTTTAGACAGGTGAGCTGTTAAACAGTCCAAATTTATAAGCTGGAGTCTAATAATTGCCTAATGCAAATCTAGAAATTTCTTGGTCCGTGCCTTTGTTGGAAATAGTTGTCATCATAACAAACACACTCATGCACATACACACAAATACACAAGTTCGAAAGTGTTATTACAATTCTCTGCAGTTAGTGCTGACAGTACTGGTTTCTAGAAGTGCAACAAACCTGTTAAATGTTCACACCACGCCCTGGCTCTTCCTGATGGAGTTGCAGATATGTCTCAGTGAAGCATCACTTTACCAGATTGAGAAAGCCAATGGTGTTACATATCCCATGTCTGGATTGGGCTAAATTGCATCACAGGTTTCAGCTTGCTTATTGATGGTCAAAGCAGCACATCTGGTGTATTATTAAGCTGTACCTTGATGAGGATTATGGGTGTATGTAATTTTATCTTGTAGCATTAGCAATCCACTGGATGAACGCATTCTGCTTTTTAATACTCTCACTGACTCAGTATAATTTAATTGGAAGTGCAGCAATAATGCTAATAATGACTGATGAAGTATAAACAGTGGAACAAATTAAATTTTTAGCTGGATCATCTTACTGTTGTTGTCAGTTCAGAATTTTAAATCTCTGCTTCTTTTTGAACTTGCCAATTGTGCTTTAGCTGCAAATATTTTGATGTGTTCAGTGTTTTTGAACTGGCAGTGTTTATATTCGGAAAGCAAAGTGCCTCTCTTAAGATCAATCTGTCAAACCAATTTGACTTTCACTGACGTTAACTTTTCCTGTGAAGCAGCCATTAGTCCATAGTGGTGGCAGAATGGCTCCTTTAATAAAGATTTTGTCAAAAGAGATCATAGTGCCATTTTACACAGCCGTTTCCCATTGAATGTAATCAAAGCCCACTTGCACTGACCTAACAGATAAAAATACACCATCTCAGTGATGATCTCACTCAAAAATACATAGACTATTAGAATTACAAGGTGACACGCAAGCTTTTGCTTCAGGTTGCTGGCTCAAGAATTTCGATCAATACAAGCTGTTAAGACCTAGAAGCCGCCGATAGATCAAATGGTCAGTACAGGTGAGAGATAGACTTAAGGGGTTTTAGAAGTCAGTGGTAATGGTATAAAATCAGTTTGCAAGGGCTGAAAGATGATATTTCCAACCACATTTTCTATATCCATAATGTGGTTATGGGTCCTGCTGTGCAAGTTGGAATGTGGCGGGGAGGCAAATTACCACAGCCACCAGGGGAGGATGTTATAAAGTGATCATGCAATTATCTTAATGGCTGTGGGACAACCAAGCATAAATCAATCTTCCAGCATTAGATTAAGACCTGTACAGCAAACCATTGTCTGCTAGCCATGTTGATGAGAGAGGACGATAAGGTGAAAGAGCAGCTGGTGAAAAGTGGAAAAAGTGTAGCACTGACACAGTGGGGTCAGGGTGGGGTGTGGGATTTCCCAAAAGGTGCTAATGACTATCTGGAGTATTTTGCAAAAGCGTGTTACACCCGTGTAGAAGCCGAGCCAAGTGAATTAATGAATTTTGAGCCAGAGGGACGCTGCAGTCTCTAAGGATCTGCTGATACCACCGTCTTCTTGCACAAATAAATGAAGCACCTGAGCACACCAGTGAAAATCATGGCAGCTATGTCAGTTACAAACCTTGTTTACTACAAAATTGGTCCATGTGGTGAAATGAACATGCATGAGTAAAACCGCAGAAGGTAGAAGCATTTACGCTTGTACTTCTGTGTGTGCAGGTATTATGTTCATGCTTCCTTCACTCTATGAATGTGCATGACTTGCGCGTTGCGCTATATTTGAGTGTATACTGTAGCTTTGGAATTTTATGCATCTCAAGAATGGGTTAGTAATGGGAACGGGGGCCTAGGTATCAGAAAGCTGAAGAGGTAGGCAGTAGTATTTCTTTCCTTTTTTTGACTAAAGAGAAGGTAGCATTAAATGGAGTGACTTTAAGTCCTTCATGCAGAGCAGACTGTGATTAGGGGCTTAACTCAGCAGCAGCCCCCCACTCCCTCCCTGTGTCTCCATCTTTGCCTCAGACACTGCCTCTGGGAAACACACGCCTCTCTGTGCCAAAGCTCCACAGCTCTTTCTCCAGCTTTTGCAGCTTCTCTTGGCAGTCTGAGTTACACTGAGTAGAAAGGATGAAGAAAAGGCAAAAAAGAAATCCCAGATTAAAAAAGATGTGGCCGAAGGGGCCAAAGCCATTTCCTACAAAAATAAAGTTCTAAAGCAGCATAGCATGAACAACACGCACAGGTCACCTTAGGGAGCTCAATTCACTGCTGGCTGTGTGCAGCTCTGTGTGCCCCGGTCCACTCAGTGGGAGCTGGAGTGGGCTACTGGGCGAACTCGTTAGGCGCCGGAGATAAACCTTATCACAAGTCTGCTGAGTGAGAACAGCAGGGGTGGACTGATTCCTCTCAATTTATCTCTTTCATTCTTTTCCTCTCTTTCTCTCTCGTTCTTTGTCTCTCTCTCACGTACACACAAACACACAGAGGATCAGGCACTATCTTGGTTAATAGACAAACCACATTCTGATGGTCCTTGTTGTTTAAAGAGTCAGTGCACGCTCTGTTTCACTGCCCTCTTTGCCACTTTGAAAGATGAAACGGAGCAGGTTTGGCAGTTGGCCCAAAGGGAGGGTGTGAGGTGGTTGGGTTAAGGGATTAATAGGAAATCCTATAGCAGAAAGGGTAACAGCCGAACCAGACTTCTATACAGGAGAATTGGCTGTTAAATGGAACAATTAATACTATTTTCTGCAGCAGTTGCATGTTGGTGCTTGATGTCAGTCTTAACAGGATTGATGTTTTTAATTATTACAGATAAACAGATTAAACGTTAGCTCAGAATTTGACTGAATTTTTGCCGAACTGTTCCTGAGTGCATCGGTGGTGATTCTAACAAACATAGCACTGAAATGAACCAGTTCTGAAACTCAGGGTGTGTTTAGAAAACAATCTGTTTTAAATTCAATTAACTGCTTAAGTCATTTGTCAAAGTAAAATGCCAAATGTAAGCTACTTTTATCTTTTCAGTTTGAGTATATTTACTATTTTGTATTGTACGATTGGGACACTTGGGTTTCAGCCCAAAGGCTGGATGAAGCAGTTTAAAAATGGCATACTAGACTCTGTGGTGACGTGGTAATTTTTCATTATTTTAACTGTGAGAAGCATTGCAGCTCTAAAAGGAGGTAGTAGCTGAATCAGGAATGATATTTACTGTACTGTATTTGCTGTAAAAGGAGAAAAAAAAAGGACATGATGTTTTTTGGCATGGACCGTAATCGTGTTTGTTTGCTCTTTCTCCCCTTTCATCTCTCTCTTTGACTGTACAACTCCTACAGTTTAATCGGCCGTATCTTTCAGGTTTGTCAGACAGGCTGTGTTAGTTTGAAGCCTGGAGACCAATAATGGAGGTATTTATGAAACCCGGTAATCTGACAGCTCAGCAAGCTGTTTAACAACTGGCATTCGATGGCGTCACATGGAGCACTTGGAACTGAATTACTTAAGTTACATACCTGTCTCTATCTAGGACACATACTGTATGTTTTCTTGTGCACAGTATTTCTGTCCCACCACTTAGTCAGCAAGGCTCTGAAGATGATCAATGCCTACTTCCTTTCCTGATCTAACCATTTTCAAAGAGGTATATGTGCATTCTGTATTTGCAGTATTTTACAGTTAGGGGACAAATAGTGATTCACAAATGCCTCATATCCTCTCCAGTAGGAAAGCACCTCTTCTTCTGCTGCTCTAAAAAGGTTCTTTACGATCCAAGACTACAAAGACTTGCGAAATAGTAAAGGGACATGTTTCTAGACTCCATTTATGAGGCATTAGGCTAGGATGGGGTTGAGGATGGCTGCTATGCCAGAGCTCTTATAATACCTTGGGGGATTTCATCATGTATGCTTTGAAGTGCGGAATGACAAACTGGAAGGGGTTTGGACTGCATCGGGTTAGCCTTCTTTCTCTATTTCTGAGAGGATTAGCTTCTGTGTCTCAGCTCAGAAAACGGCAAAGCCTGCTCACATCTCACCGCTAATACACTCCACTAGTTTACATAGATCACACAGATCATCGTCATTATTATTTATTTGCTTACTTATGTTTGCTGTAGTCAAACAAACACGTTTGAATTGATTGCTACTGAGCCGCGAAAACTATTAATTATAGGTGCTCCGGTCTTTACCATCTGTTGAAACACACCGTTCTGGTCACCGAGGTCAATGCTTGTTTACTGGACTAGCTGGTGCTTTTGGGCCATGTTGTGCATGTCTCTCTCACTTGCTGTGTCATCCATCTTTCCTGCTGATGGAGTGATAAGAGAGCAGCAATGCACATTCAGCTAGGCACATGAAAGTGACTGCATGTACAGAAAATGAGTGTGTTGAGTGGCACCCCTGGCAGCAGCATACACTGTGTTCATGGCTACATTTATGGCATTGTCTGGGGAATGAGTGATTTACAGACATAATGACTCAAAGCTCTTACACCCAAGATGAATGAAAGGGTTCACTTTGAAGGCTCTGTGTGTGTGTGTGTGCGTGCACAGTACAGATGAGACACTATGTTATGAAATATGGATTAAAAAGGAGGACAGTGTGAAAAGGTGGCCTTCCCCTGTAGCAACACATTTCTGATGATTTATTTCCTTTTCCCCCTCTAGACTCTTTTTATTCTAATTTTTTAAAGGTAAAGTCATCAAATTGACAAGTTACGCAATGCTTGTCCCACTGTTTTTCTTGAAGGTCATTTTCTACCTTTCAAAGTAGCAGCTTCAGCCACCTCTCTGATTTGTTGAGAAAAGATGCCCCAGCATGGATTAAAAGCTCGTTCTATCCACATACCCACCCAGGCGTAGCGGCTCCCCTTCTAACTCTGCAGTAATATCCTTCTGGCAAACAGAAAAACACAAACAGCAGGATGCGCAAGTGCTTGAGACTGCTTCGAGAGAGCACATCGATCTCTCTCAGACCCGATCCTCATCAAGATCACTTTGCTTGTATTGTTAAAGGCTTGACATTAACTTTGAAGCATCTGTCCAAATATCTGACAAGTGCATTTAGATTTCACGTAACTAAACATGAATCTCTTTTAATATTTTTTTTTTTTCATTTTTTCAATGCATAGTGCAGTTCTCAGATTCGGAATAAACAATAGAAAGCAAACAAAAGAATTAAAACAATTCATTTATGCATGTTTCTTATAAGTGGCTATAAACTGTGTAACCTTTAAATACTTCCCACTAGACCTCGACCCAGCTACAGGCAAAATACAGTTCGGAAAGTAACTATAAGGTGAAGAAATTGTTTACAGATTATGTTATTATTTTTCAGTCGACATCTTATTCGGTAAACTGTTTCTCAAGGCACATTCATGAACATTTAGTGATTAATTCGTTTTAGTGCCATTTCAATTCAAGCCACTGCTATCCTGTTAATAATCTCTTCATTTGATACCTCAGTTGATTAATCACTGATCGTCTTATCGCCAATACTATTTCACAGGCGCATTTCATACTAGTTCTATAAATCGCCATATCCATACCTAGCAGGTCACATTTAAGAAAGTTTCTACATCAATTTATTAATAATTGCT
The DNA here is from genome assembly GCA_015106755.1 of Etia nguti. Classification (NCBI taxonomy): domain Eukaryota; kingdom Metazoa; phylum Chordata; class Actinopteri; order Cichliformes; family Cichlidae; genus Etia; species Etia nguti. The sequence goes on along the minus strand of VUQG01013786.1, from coordinate 128,518 downwards.
GGAATGGAAATGAAACATGTGTTCCTATTTTCGCAATGATTGCAATTTTGTAAAACAAAATCAGGTGTGTCTGAGGCTTTATAAATTGACTCTTGATTAGTCAATCATAGAATTCTGAGTTGGGTAAATGATGGGGAAAATAATTCAGACTGTTATTCTGCATCTAACTGTTATTTGGAATATTTAACTAAATAGTGAATAAAGACAAACTCTTTTGTTTGTTTCTGACTTTTAACCTGTCCACTGAGCACAGTTGCACATTAGAAATCTAGGATACTCAACATACATTGGGTCATATTAATAATGATGTTTAATAAGTCAATAGAAGCTGTGATCTGTTGCTGTTTTTTATTTTTTCTTCATAATTTTTTGCTGCAGTGATGCTCAGATCTAACACCAATAAATGCACTTTTGCATTTTTGATTTAACCACAAACAAGGCTAGTATGTTCATGTGCACAGCTTCTGGGTTTTATTTGGATTGCAAGGTTTGCATTTTAGATTCTGAAGACTTATAGTACATGCTCACCACAAATTATGCATCATGCTGATGTTTTCGCAGGATAACCGGTGTTATTGGAGTTATTGCTTATGTGTTTGAATAGTTGCTGTCTTAAGCATTAAATGTATAGATGCTACCACATTCTGTTTTTTTAAACTGCTTTTTTTTTTTTTTTGTTTTTTTCCCCAGC